>WYDI02036535.1:0-26772 GCA_009867235.2 Psittacus erithacus | reverse complement strand
TTCCCAGGCTGAAAGTCAAAACCACAGCACTGCACCAGCTACTAAGAAGGAGAAAAATGACTGCTGCTGCTGAACCCCGGACAAAAACATGAAGAAAAAAATAATGAGTTTACCTTATAAACCCTCCTTTTAAAGCAGAACTGTTTAATGTTAGCTGACATCTCAGTTGATGGCATGCTGCCAGTCAAGCTTCCAGGTGGTCTCACTATGAGTATACAAATACCTAACTAAAAGCTGATGTAATTGTTGTTCTGATATTTTCCTCTTGAAATATAGAATTTACTTGTTTCATTAGTATCTTCGTTGCAGACTTTGACATATTTGAATACATTTTGTGTTGATACAATGAAGTTAGTAAGCATACCTGGACAAAAATGATACTAAGACAAGTGAGCAGTGAAAAGGAGGCTATTCTGAAAAAAACATTATGTGCTTGACCAATCTTTCTCCACTTTTCTAACTCCCTTTCTACTTGGGCCTTAATTGTAGAGACTTGTGACCTGCTTGTGTATGTATTTTAGAATAAAAATATTTTAGGATAAAAGATAGTTATATAATTATTTCTTATAATGAGATGCTTCTTAGTCCAATGTGAAAGCTATTTGACTGGGAGGCTTGAAACCAAGCCTGAAGGCGCAGCTTGAGCGCTAGCACTAAGCAAATCTGTTCACTGTTTTACATTTTACCCATCTGCAAAACATTATTGACATTATTTGTAAAACACTTTATGGTCTGCAGGTAAAAAATATTCTCTGAGAACAAGGTAACAGTCGTGGTCTTTGTAGCATCTGTTCCACGTTATGTTTGTATTGTATTTGACACAGCATTGTAGCACTATGGTTCTGCTAGCCCTTCTTCCCAGTCATTGTGACATTTCCCTTAGGGTATGAAAATCCCCTATAATGCTCTTAAGACTGGGTTATATCAATGGCAGCCAGCAAAGCCACCTTCACAAATGCATGGTAAATCATTAATAAAATACATGTATCAGTAGCCGTTAACCCCACCTTTCCTCTCATTCCTAGAATTGCTGCTAGGATCTCTTTATATCTTGTGTATTTAATTAAGTTTTCATGAATGAGAAGCCATCCTTTTCTCCCCATCCCCTCCCAGTATACATATGATTTAGGATAAATAGCATGTTCAGTGTCTCTTGGCTAGCATTACAAGGAGAAAGCAGAACCTTGTGGGAGGTAGAAAAGCAAGCTCTTACTTTTCCTTGTGAACTCACCATTCCTTTTTCTAGGAGGAAACCCAAGTATTTTATGTATTATCAGAGTTGGTTACAGATTTAGTTTTAGTAGATTAATTCCAAAGAATTTAAGCTAATAAAAGATTTATACACATTAGTGGTCTTTTACATTTAGCTGTGCCTTGTGTTTTACTGGGTGAAAGATAACCACTTTCTCAAAAGATAACTGCGGGTATCTTTTGAGCGTTACTGGATATCTATGTCCTACTCTATTCACTCTGACACATGGCAGGGGGAGCCAGATTAATTTCATTTTTTGGTTGTGCATAGGCCTGCTTAAACTGCAGTTTCACTGAAAGATCAAGCTGGCCTGCATTAGTTAAGCCACTGTGACTTGATTGTGCCATGGGCAGCTCTGGATTCAATACCATAGATAGCACTTTTGACAAGAGAGCAAAAATACTCAGAATATTTTTCATGTGTGGCCATCAGTATCTCCCAAGTTCTTTTCTCTGGGAATAATTTGAATGGAGGAGCTTTTTGTATGGGAGTAATGAAGATACTCAGATCTTAGCCGTTTCAAAATAGGTTTTGCCCTAAAAATTTGTCTTCTATTTTCCAAAGTGTTTTGATGATATTTACACTTGAAGTATGAAAGATACTGATCACAATATTTTTAGCCTCAAGCATTTGCAAAATAATTTGTCATGCTCCCAGATTATTTAAATATCACAGGTTTTTAAAAACTCAGGGCAGTGAAGTGATGCTTTCAAAATTTTCTTTATTTGGAGAAACCTACTGACTGTGTTTATTATGTTATGTTTATATTTATATTTAGTTTATATAATTTATATTTGAAAATCTAACTTAGTACTAAGAATTTAGATAAAACTGCAAAATGCAACAAAAGAAGTAGAAGAAGAATTATTACATCTGAACACCAACAATAGTAAGGTAGGAGTTAATGAAAGGCCTTGTTACCTTCTCAGCTGTGGCTAAGCTGCTAGTAAGAAATTGGCTGGCATGAAATATTGCAGCTAAAATTGGAAAGGAGCAGTAGATGGAGAGGATGCCTAGGAGAGGGTTAGAGAAACTGCAAAAAGAACAATACTACAAGGAAGATTGCTACATGAAAAGCAAGAAGGAGTCTGAGGCTGATAAGGAAGAAATACTTGCTTCTCATTATATGCCCTGCGGTTGAAATTCTGAAAGGCAGGTGAGCTAGCATACATTACATTAGTGCAAGAAGAAATGTAAAATAGGATTTATTTAGGCTTGGACTAAAGAAGGCGCAAGGCTAGACCTATTGCTCATAGTTTGCATGAGCCTCCAAATTGTCAGATTGTATGGAGAGATGGGGTTAATGATCATGAAAGCACTACTGTAATGACAACAGGGAGGTGTCAAAGGTGTCAGTGAAGCCTTGCAAAGGCATATTGTCAGAAGAGACTCAGAAGCCTTCTTTGGCCTTATGGATTCAGCTGAGAGCCATTATATAAGGCTAGAAGGCTCATGCATAAGGAGGCGAGGGGAAAGACTGTAGTTACTCCTTATTAGTTTATGTAAAAATTATTGTGGCAGTCTTGCTTTTCTTCATCCTGTCTTAAATGACTTTAAATTCTATGTTGATTGGTTCATGTCATAGAGGTTTGAAACCTACAGAGCTGAGGTTAAAAATAAACACCTCAGTACAACAGTAGGTTTGATTCTTGATAGAAAAATTAATTCACTCTTTCTTACTGTAACTCCAATTTCAATCTCTTTTCCTTCCATCTAGGCCAAGTGTTTATACGATGGGATCACCAATAAACAACAGAGCTCTTTTCCCGTGCCAAGAGCCACCTGTTGCCTTATCAACATGGCAAGCCTCAGTCCGAACAGCTGCAGACTTTGTTGTGTTGATGAGTGGTGAAAACTCAGCAAAGCCAGTCCAGCTTCAAGAAGGTGAGATGTACTTTCTATAGCAAATTATTTTCAATAATTTTGTAATTATAAATATAGCTTAGTAGAAATTATTTGAAATAATGACATTCCTGACCTGAAAAGCACTTACTTGTCTGATTGCATGTCTGTATTCTCCATGTCATTCTATGGAAAGTTACCTGCACAAGGCCTCAGGTTAGGAATAAGAATTCAAGGCATCTACATTTCGCTGTGTTACTTCTACTTACTTTTTTCTGTGTTTTTATTCCTTTACTTTTTCCAAACCTGAATTTCACTTGTCATAAACTTGCTTTGATTTAATCACTCTACAGTTGAATGTTTCATGGATGAGGTACCTTATCAAGCTCTTGACAGCTTGAGGCCTTGGTAAATCATTAACTTCCAGTTTTAGTTCTCCAGTCAAAGTATAGATCACCATGCCAATGATTAGAAGCAGTCATTGTGTCATGTCTGTTTCCTGAAATACATGGAATAGATGAAGAATATCAGGTCAGTGACCTGCAAAACTGGTCTTTGGGATTTTTTGGCATTGGTAGATAATACATTGTGCAGCAGTAAGCAAGCAAATACTTTTCTTCAGTATTTTTATTCTCTAAACCTCTGTATTCACAAAGAAGGAAGTTTTTAAGGCAGTTCTACACATAATACAAAGTATGTCTTGCTCCTGTAGTTTTGAGATAATCTGTCAAACGGGGTAGTATTTTCTAGTATAAATAGTTCTGGTGAAAAGTAGCATATAGAAAACAGTCAGAATTAGGTGTTTATGGGGAAAAAAACCTGTTATGTTCCCCTTCAAATTTATTCTTGTGGGGAAAAAAAAATAATGAAAGTCCTCGATTTGAGAACCATCAGTTAATCCATTTGCTTGGAATTACCTGATTATTTTTGGCCATATGTGAAGCCTGTTTCAAGCCTTGTCTCTGCTGTTGAAATATGGAAAGCTGCCATGATGGGTACTCAGCTCACTTGGATAATACTACTTTCCTGTCTCACATCAAGAAAGCAAGAGTGCTATTGACTTCAGATTAGAGCAGCGCTGCCATCATTTGATTAATTTAATCCACACTTACACCTTTCTAAAGAGTTGTTGTTTGTCTGTCCCTCAGTGGTGGATCTGTGGTATGAAATATTAAGAGCAAGAAGGATGCCTATGTGAATTGCTAGAAATAGAAACCTTGGAAAAACTTCAGGCAATAAAATTGTCCTAGGTCAGTTAAAACTGATACTTTCTTAGACCAACTAGCTATTTGAAAATACTGTATTGCAAAATAATTACTTCCTTATTAACGTTGTTTTGTCATTCTAGTTTAAAACACCTATTAAAAATTTATACTTGAATAAAGAAAAAAAGATAACTAGTTGTGGGGAAAACCATTTTAAAAATGCCATTGATGGAGTGTTGAGAATTACATCAGAGTACCCTATCATTGATGATAGCACTGGGGCTTAGTCACCTAAAGTCAGCCTTGTCACTCATAGAGAATAGAAGGGGCTTTTATTTAAATCCTTGTAGTTGTTGCAGTGGACTACTTTGTGCTGGTAATTCATGTGTCAGCTTAAAGCTTTGTTTGGTTTAGTTTTATTTTTTGTGTTTAGTGGTTTTTTGTTTTGTTTGCATTTTTTTAATTTTCCAAAGTCTAACCCAGCATATTTCCTTTCCTGTAAAATGTGAAATCAAGAAATACTGTAAGAAGTCTTTAATGAAAAGACTAGTAGGGAGGAGGTGACTCATTTTAGCTTCACTGTGCTATTGAAGTGTTGAGTGGAAAGTGTGAACTGGAAAGAGCCAAATGAAGCATTAAAGCTGGCTCCTTTACGAGCCATGTGACAATGTCAAAGTTTTGTGCTGAACTTAACTGAAGAGAAGCAGCAGGAGCACCTAGTGCATTTCTGCCCTTCTACCTTTCCTCATGATGGAATTTCCAAGAGTGTAGAAGATTCTGCTTATGGACTATGTGCCACACACACAATTACTTAGGCTAATTTTCATGTCGTAATGCAAAATTGCTGTGTTTCTTTAAAGGTAGTAGGCATTTTGCTCCAATAGTTCTCAAAGACTTAATTGTGGATGAGGCTTTCGTTACCTTGGTGTTTACATACAGTTGGGAATGACAAACCAGTTTTGAGAGTTGTATGGAATTGTAAAAATTTGCAAAACAGATATAGAGAAAAGAAGGGGAAAGAATAATATTGTGAGAAATATTATAAGAACCAGACAAACCCAACGCTCAAGTGCTTATCTGAAGCATTGAGTAAATTCTTAATGAATTCAGAAATACAAATTCATCAATTTAATTAAGAAGACCTTAAGAGTTAAAAAGTTAAAAGTGGTCTGTAATGTTCAATAACCTGTCCCACATAGATTGTGTTGTTAGGCAGTTATGCAGGGCATATGAAATCTATCCAGCTTAAAATTTTGTCTTTATATTTGTAAAACATACCTAAGAATCTTTCAGAGCGGCTTCAATTAAAATAACTTTTCTTTGAAAAATTTTTTTATATACAGTATGCTATTGCTGTACTGCATATTTATGAAATCCTACATAACAGGCAGAACATAAAAATATGTTTTTAAAATGCAGTTGCTATTTTGGCAAGCAGTTGTGGATGAATTTATTCTGACTAGAATTACAAGTTATTTGAATATTTTTTCCTTTAAACATCATAACAAGTGTGCAGACAGATAATAAAAGAACACCAAGCAAGGATGATACCTTCATTCTTTCAAACAGAGCTCTGTATTCTGCTTCACAGACCTGCATCTCTAGATGCGCAGATGCTGTAATCCAGAGTATTAGCTGGACTAGTAACATGCACAAACTCCTCATTTGCCACTTGTATTTGCAGATTTTGGTAACAGTGTACTTTCTTCTGTATGTTCCGTTTCTGCATTCTGCCTCTTACTAAACTGTGGCTTATCCTGTCATTTGAAATAAAGTGAGGCCACATTTGTTTGAAAATACTGATACTTCACTTACTCATGTATATATTGTAACTGTTCAAGTATGACGTAAAAGTGCGTGAAAATACCAAGCATTCTTTATGGAGTACTTAGAGAAAATAAAAAAAATATCAGAAAAATGCAATTGACAATGCCTTTTGGGAGAAAGCTTTACAGGGCCCACTCTGTGTGTGTAATGTGAACCATTCAACCAATGGATTTATTTTTCAGCACTTAACAGTTTTACTTTCCTTCAGCATATTGCTGTAATACATAGAAGGTGCAAATATATTTGGTCACAAGTGCCTTTATATTTGTTTTAATTCATGTTCAAGAAGTAATTATCCAACCATGAAGTGTGAAATTGACTGGCTTGCTCTTTGTGTAGTTACACTAAGTAGCCCATGATTTTGTTTTGCCGTCTCTGATACCAATAAGAAGGTGTATTCTGTTATTGAGAGGAAACATAGTGGCCAAGAAGGCACTGGTACTGCTCTGTAACTAGCAGCAACAGCAGCTGCTTTTGTTTGTTTGCTCTCCTCTTGCTTTTCACAAGGCAAAACAAGAGTCTAGTGCTTGTGTTGATTGATCTTCAGCATGTAGCAGGAGCTACAGGATGGGAGTTGACAGCTCATCAGCGATACTCATCCTTCCGAGCCAGTGCTGAACTGATGCCCTGGCATGAATGCTGTCTGTGGGAAATTCTGGCTTTCAGATGAGATCAAAGATTTCTACGAGTTACAGAGAGTTTTAGAAAGCTAGAGGGCTCTTAGTCCTGGTACTCCAACCAAAGAGTAGTTTTGGCATGACTACTTATTTAGCTGCAGTTTTATGTATTAGCCCTAGCTCTTTACTTTGGATATCAAAGGCTGTGTGGGACTGTCTCTCTTTTTCCCTAGAGGTAGCTGAGTTTTGTGAGGTTTTTTTAGTAAATCATGGACATTGTACATATTTTGTGCTGTTTATATTTGTGTTAGTGCAAACTGTTCGAGAGAATATATACTGTAAGTAAGAATACTCTTAATGTTCTTGCATTTGGCATTAGCAGGTACTGGCTGTTACGTATTTCTTCAGTTATAATGGACTCTACAGAACTCAGAACAATTTTAATGCTTTCAAAGATAGCTAAATGCATTAAAAATTCTAGAAAGTAATTACATCATTCATCATTATTATTTCAAGTAGAAGAAATAAATGGCCTTTAAATTGTTCTTTTGCACAATTATAAATAGATTATTATTTCCTACCCTCGTTAAATGTACTTCTAATTTTTGCATGGAAAGTTTTCCACTCACAGCTCATACAGTAGATGATTGTTGTTGCACAGTTTGTGCAGTTATGACATGATAGATTTGCTTTGCAGAACTGAAAAAAACCCTTAAAAATATTTCAAAATTACTTGTAGAGAAAATATTTCAAAGTGTTATAATTGCCTAAAATAATTATGTGTAGGAATCAAGTAGCTTTTAAATTGCCTGGTTGTAGCGAGAGGGTATTAGCATTACAAATAAAAGGACCAGTGCACTTTTCCTCTGTTTATTCCATGGGCAAGCCATCTTAGTCTCTTGTTCTTCCCAACTTTTCCTTGTTTAGTCTGAAAATGTTTTTGTGGTACAAACCGCTGCTTTTGGTAAAGCAAGCCATCTTCCCGTTTCAGCTGCACGGTTTTCTCTTGCCCTGGAGGTGGTGCTGTCTCCAAGGCTGCCCCTTGGAAAGCACGGGGCAGCCAGGGAAAGGGAGGAGTGATACAGTTTGTGATCCCTGGGATAGATCTGAGATTAGAGATAAATCTGAGATTAGAGATAAAGGGAAACAAAACAAATCCCCTTGACCTGAAGAAAGTTAAAGGAAGGGAAATTATGGAGAAAAGGGCAGGCTGGAAGACAGTCTTACCAGTAGTGAGGGGAAAAAACAGAAGATAAATGAAGGTTAGACTCTTGAAACAGTAATGCATGGTGCTTGCTGTAGAGAACTGTTGCCAACATAAAGACTATTTCAGTCACCGGTCAGTGAACACACTATAGGGAGAACTCAGTTGTCATGCCAGAGCATGTGATTTCAGCTGTTCAAGGCAAAACAACTGCGGTGTAAGTATATCGTCGCCCTGAACGGTTTGAGAGTGTGAATGCAGAAGATAGATTGAGCCCCAGTTAGGTCTGTAAAGACAGTATAAATCTTGGATTTTGTTCTGAGAGTATCCAGAGTTCACATGCTCTCTATAATGTCTGCAAAATGCAAAAGGTATGGAAACAAGACAAGGATTTGTGTGTTAGTTGCTTTGCTTTTCTTCAGAAAATCCAAATTTAGAGAAATCTGAAAACACATACTAAGAAAAGGTACCTTCACCCTCTTGCAGGGTTTGGTGCAGCTCTGAATAGCATATACTCATTGCTAATACATGTAAATTTGTGAATACAGTACAAGCCGTTCTTTTCGCTGGACTGTTAAACTGATTCCTGGTTCATTTTGACATTCTATTCAATCTACCTATGTTTTACAAGAAACCTCTGTGGTCTTGCTTGCTCTAGCCTGTCTTGCTGAACTTGTTTCTCACCATAACCCTCTCTGTTCCCTCTGCACACTACAGGCCCACAGACACACTCTCCCTTTAGCCAGTCTCCTCACTGTTGTGACAGCTTTCTCCTTTATACCTTCTGCCATCTACAGCAGTTTTCTGTGACTGCCTTTTGACATTCATGCTTGTTTCAGAACTCAATTGAAAACACATTAGTTTTTCCATTATGATTCTTCAGATTTTTATTTCTCATCAGCTGTTACTTAACTTTTAAGGTTTTACAATTGGCATAACTGCATAAAACATTCTGTAATGCTTTGTATGGAACAGATTCCACATGAAGTGCAGTACTGTAGCCTACCTGTGGGCCTGCTTGTGTAGAAGTCTAAGTCAATGGGAAAGCTGGTATTAACGACAGTGTGTCAATGAAACTCTCCTCATCAGGAGTTTGTTATTTCAAAATAATAAATTGTTGCTGTCCTGGGTGACTTCTTTTGCTCCAGGTGTCATTTACTTGCCTTAGCTCATTTGTAGCTCTGGTAAGTTCATAGAAAAAAAACCAAAAAAACCAAAAAAAAACCAAAACCAAACAAACCAACAAACAAAAAAAAAAAAAAAGGAAGTGGAATTTGGAAAGTAGTTATCCACCTTGTTCCTAATGTGTTTTGAGCAAGTAAGTTCCTTGTGCTCACATACTGACAGCAGGTTAGGAAAATTACAGGAGTAATATATGTTCACCTGAGGGACAATACAGACAAGGTTTTTGAAGGTAGTGGTGAATGTTGCCAAAAGTAGAATGGAGTGAGAGGGTATAAGTGGTTGCTAGTGCATGTAAGAGGCAGAGGCTTTATTTTCCTCTCAGACGACTTCACAAATACTATTGTTTTGTCATACTAAATAGCAGGTGGAAAATTTGTTGAGGCTTTGTTTTCGCTTGTCCTTCCTTTGTACAGCTGGATCTTCTGTGGGCATTAAGGTAGGAAACCCACAGATGCTTTGCTGCAGTTGTTTATTTCCTTTCCTCTATGCCTTGTGGCCTCCACTCTATTGTTGGTTTTGGTTTTTTTTTTCCCCCTTTTTTTCCTTTTGATAGGCTTCCATAGCTGTGGTCATAATACTATTGCAAAAGAACAAGTACATGTTCTCTTAAAATAACCAAAGTTTGTATGTTTCCACAGTTGCCACAGCTACAGTTATTTGCACGATTCAGCAGGTTGTAACTTCATGCAAGGCTTTTTCCGAGAGCGATTAAGCTATTAGAATGATGTAGTAACTGTATTTGTGACCATAAATAAGTACTTGAATGTAATTCTGAAGCTATATTCTTTTCAATAGGTAAATGGATAAACCAGAGCAACATTTAGATTCATGAAAAGTATGCTGTCCAGCATAAACGCCTCCAGTTTATCCAAATGTGTTCATAGGTACAGTCATCCTATACTGTACTGCTTGTCTTCCAGCACTGTATTCCCATGATGATAAGACTTACCATCTTGTTACCTTCTAGTAGACTCTCTAAAATCCAGCAGCTCCTGGATTATCATGACCAAATCACTGATTTAGGCAATATCCCATCTGTTTCTAAGCTTTGATTTCTCACTGCCTCATTGGCACATCATGTGTCTCAGATTTCCAGATTGAATTCACAAGCACTGGTGTTGTTTGTTAGAATTTGCCTATCAGCTTGGTATTGTCCAGAACACATTTTATATGTGAGATAATACAGTCAGGACAAAACCATAAGGTTGTTAATCCAGGGTTGAAAGACTTAAAATGTAATTTTTCTCTATGTGTCCATCTGAAGTTGCTATTAGGTTTCATAGCTGATTCAGTTCTTAGACTGTGACAGTACAATCATGTTAAGCTGCATTAATCACATCCCACCTATGGATGATTTCTTTATAGAAAAAGACATCAGCAGATTGAAGAAAGTTGCATGTGTAAATGAAAAGTACTGAATCCATGGTGGTTACACATGACTGCTTTTATGTGTCAATGAAATTATTTTTTCCTCAACAAAAATACCAGGAAGTAAGGTGTGAGGTTTGGCTCAAAATCTAAGGTACATGAAAATGGTAAGTTCTGAGTGTGTGCTGTTACTGATGAGTCTGTACAAATGTTCTTTTTATTTACAGGTATCTTGAGCTGGTACTACTACGTAACTATGCCAATGCCAGCATCCACCTTCACTATTGCTGTGGGGTGCTGGCAGGAAGTTAAACAGCAGGGCTTCACAGCTGCTGTCCGGACAAACACTAAGTTTTGCTTGCCATCTTCACAAGCTGATTTCAGGTTCGTGTTCAGAATACTGTTGAAAAATGAGGTACATGGGTAGCATTTTCATTTACTGTCTGGAATGTGAAAATGAGTCATATTGCTACAGGAATCAAAACAGAACTTCTTTAATCTGAACAGAAAAATCCTGACAGGAAAATAATTCCAAAGGCATTATTTCATGGGCAAGAGTGTGGTTCTTTTTATGTGAAAACAAGCTGGTTAGTGAGCAACAGGGTTAAAAAATCCTGGTGTCCTCTGGATTTGTATTCTACATCCTGAATCTCTTAATGCCCTGCTGCAGCAATAGCACATCCTCTCTTGTTTCTTACAGTGCCTGGCTGCAAGGTCTTCCATGTTACCAGACTCAGGGTGTTTGGATACCCAACGCCCCTCATAATATTGCGTACTCATTCACTTTTTTCATTCCTGTTCAGTCCCATCCCAGAGCTAGAGCTGGTCCTTGCAGTGGCTTTCCTAGGGTGATGTGACTGGCTACATGAAAGATGTGTTGCTGTGGTCCTATAAAACAAAGTTGGGCCAATGATTCTTTTCAATGAAAAAATACCCTGTTGTCTGATACATGCAGTGGTTACTCAGCTGTCTTTTGGATACACCTATTCCTCCTAATCTAGTCAAAACTGCTCATTAAGTTTAAATATTACAGAGTAATACAATACTATATAGGTCTGCAAGTGACATTTGAAGCTAAAAATTCTCTGGAGAAGTAACATTTGTTTCCATGTATATTCATAGTTAGCAGAAGTCTCAGACATAGCATTTGATTTACTCACATACTACTTTCAACTTTTGAAATTCACAGTCATAGAATCACAGAATTTCAACAGCTCAAGTTGGAAGGCACTTTGAAAGATCATCTGGTTCAATGTTTAATGGGAAGGGGAGCTTAGATGAGGTTATCTGGCACTCATTTCCCCTCGTCTTCTACATGTGGCTCCTTGTGAAGGAGGACTCTCTGTGCCCTTTGTAGATGGCTTTTAAGTACTGGAATACTGCAACTGGGCCTTCTTTCCCCTGCTCCTGTCCTCAGAAAAAGCCTAGCTCCTCCTGCCTTTCCTCGCAAGGCAGGTTCTTCAGCCCTTTTTTCATTTTCGTGGCCCTCCTTTGGACCCTCTACTGTCTGTCTGTGTCTTTCTTGAACTGTGGGGACCAGAACTGGACACAGTACTCCAGGTGCAGCCTGACAAGCTCTGAACAGAGTGTGGTGATCATGTCTCTATCTCTGCTAGTAATGCGCCTTTGGAGGCAGCCAAGGATCTGATTTGCCTTTGTATCTGCAGTGGTGCTCTGTAGACTTATGTTCAGCTTGTTTTCCACCAGGAACCCTGGGGCCCTTTCAGGAAGGCAGCTCTCTAGAAACGCAGATCTTGGCCTGTGCTGGGCTCTTTGGTTGTGTTATCCCAGGTGCAGGACTTTGCATGTGTCTCTGTTGAACTTCACACCATTCTTGCTAGCCCATTCTTCCAGCCTGTCAGGTCTCTCTGTAAGATGCTCTCCCTTCTGACATGTTCACCTCACCACCCAGTTTGGTGTCATCGGCCAGCCTGGAGAGGGTGTTTTCAACCCCATCATCCAGGACATTTGTGCAGATGCTGAACAGCATGGGACCAGCATTGATCCCTGGAGGACTTGTGACAAGCTGCCAGCCTGAGTGTAAACCCACTGATTATTGTCCTCTTGAGTGCAGCCTGTGAGTCAAGTTCCCACGCATCTTACAGACCATCCATCCAGTCTGTATCTCACCAGTTTGTCCAGAAGGCTGTGGGAAACTGTGATGAATGTTTTGCTGAAGTCCAGGCAAACAATATCCACTACTCTTTCCATGTCAACAGAAAATGTTATTTTGTTGTAGAAAGGGATCAGCTTAGTCAGGCCGTAAGTATTTTTGCTGTTATGCACTTAGAAACTTAACCAAAACAATACTTCACTTTTAAATTAATGGATTGGGCTTATGCTGTGTTAATGTAAAGACAGTGGAGAGCTTTACCATTTGATAAACCTAGTGAGAATTTGGAACTTGAGGACCTAATAGGGATTTCTTATTGGAATTTTAAATTAAAGTATTCTGATGGCTTCCAGCATGGCTAGTTTTGTTAACTGAAAATTGTAATAAATCTTGAGACTATGAATTCTTATATTTTGCCTAAGACCAATAAGACATACCTGTTCAAGCTGTAAAATAGTTTATAGGTTTGATAAGCTTCTAGTAGGTTTTTATGGAGGGAGGGGGGCTTCCTTTACTGTAGTATGTTTTTAGTATGATTGCCTCTACAGAAATATGCTGTAGATATTCACTGTATATTCCTCTCTAATGTACAGTGTGTTCAGTAAGAGAAATTTTTATTGATTTGGTGCAAAATATTACTCTGGCAGAGAAAGCTTCAGGTTTTTTTTTATACTTTTGAAAAAAGTGAAATATTTTTGTGGCTTTTTGTAGCAAAAGTTAGTGCAAGATTTAATCAGTGTTGTGAACGTTATGTGTCAGTCTGTGTGATGGCTATTGGATTAATTGGTTAACAGTTAACTGGCACAGGCAGTGTGATGGGTATGCAGCAGTTGGGTTAGTGACAGTAGAAGAAACAGAACTAATGTGTTTCAGCAAAAAGAAAAATTAAAAAATCCTGTGAAAGTGTGGTGTGTTTTATGCACAGACAAAAAAAGGAGAGCCTAAGTCTACAAGGTTGTTGTGCAGTTAATTAGGACATAAAAATCTCTGTTCTTAAAAATCTGCTCTTAACACTTATTTCCAGTTAGTCTTTCTTTGGGAGGTAGTACAACAGACGCTTGTTACTTATTTTGGTCATTTTTTGTTTTGTATGTCAGCACTCACCTGGAGCATGATCTTCCAAATAAAAATGCTTTGGGTGGTGCTGGTGCAATAACAATAAATGCTTTGCCCGTTCAGACATAGAGGCAGTGTCCTTAAGTTAAAATCTCAAACAAAGGAGAAGCTCTGCACTGCAGAAAAGTCCGGCTAGCAGGTGAAAACATGAAACTGATTTCCACTTAAATATGAGTCTGTTTGGGCAGATAAATTATTGTGAAGGTATATGACTAAGTATTTAAGAAGGATTTGATTTACCCCTCCTTTCTTCCAGCTACAGCTCTGAATGTACTGTAAAAGTAATGTAAATTAAGCTTGATCCTAAGAAAAAAAAACAAGCATGTAAACATTTTCACATGTCTATCTATAGTGGTAACCGTAAATTGATATTTACTCTTGTTTTTTACTTACAAACAAGGAAACAAAAACCCTGTAAAAGTTCCTGGAGAATTTTAATAACCACAGAAAAAAAAACCCTGTGAATTTTATTCTAATTGCACTTACTATTTTAATGATATATAAAATTTTATTTTCGTAGTCAAGTTTGAGTACGAATTCTCTGAATAAATGTTTTTGTATAATTGGTTTTCTTTATGCACATTTTGAGCACTTATTCTTTTGATGCATTTCTAGTATAAAAACAAGGTTTGATTAGTCTTTTTAGATACGAGCAACTATATCAGGTCTACTCAGACACATAGTAATGAGTGTTTTCACAGTGCTGCTCATGTGTGAACAATGTGAGAATGCAAATGAGTTGGGTTTATGTGAACTAACTCTCATTCTGATGTTTAGAGAATATCTTTCTCAGTTTACACTCAGTTGTGCACATTTCTGATATCCCATTAAACTATTATTTCTCTTTTTTTTTTTATTTTGCTATTGGCAGGTGGCATGAAGAAATTTGTGGTCATGTGGAATATCCCTGCCGTTTCCAGGATCCTGCTGCCAGGTTGCAGGCAGTCATTCCTTACAGAGTCTTTGCTCCCTGTTGCCTTATGGAATTCTGTGAAGAACATTTGCTTCAGCTAATTCCTCAGTGCCTCTCAGCTGCTTACGCCACGATGGGTACCCACCCCTTTTCCAGGCTTGATGTTTTGATAGTTCCTTCCAACTTTTCCAGCCTGGGAATGGCTAGGTAAAGAAACTTCTTAGTATATGATCTCCTGTATTTTATTAGACTCCTTTTTATCAGCTAGTTAACAGTGTCAAATTGCTATCAATATAAAGTTGCTGTGCTATTTTTCTTAACTGAAACTTAAGACTCTAGTTCTGTCTTCATGTGGGTAGGTTTGTTTGCATCCTTTGTGCTGTGATCTTTAATTTTAGTTTTAACAAGGCTTAGGGAAGGGAAATACAATCTTATTAGACATGTGGTTCTCAATTTCCTCCTTTGCGAAACTGAGCATATTTTATTGGTTCTATAGATTTAAATGCTCGATGCTGCTATCACTTTGTCATGTGTTCTTTTGGCATTTATTTTGCCATTACGTCTTGACAGAGCAAAAGCTTGTTAAAATCCAGATTCAGAGTTCATTCATAAGCCTTTATGATTTACAAGTTTCTAGTCAAGGAGTGGCCTTTGGAAGCTGAGTAAAGCAAACTGTAAGGATTATATTATCAAGTTTTCATGGAATTATTGAGAATAAAAAGCTTAATGAAATATTTTTGGTTTTACAGTATAATTTCCATTTGTGCAACGACAGTAGAATTTTAGCTCTATTATTCGTAAGACAATGTGTAGCAATTGCAATTCCCCATTTGCTCTTTTTTTTTGTAAATATTTTTTTAAGTTAGTAATAAGATAGCGTTTGTTAATAGCAGAGAATGAAACTTTGTACTCACTCTTTGCCCAGTGCCAGCAGTAGAGTGGATTCATCTAGGCAGATGGACACAACATCCCAGGGAAGAACTAAATACAAAGCTCTGTGAGAAAGATGGGGACTGAAAGGGGAGGTGTATTCCCAGACTGTTGGGTTTGTATTTTGGAGCTCTTTAGGGAAATTGTTGAGTAGATTTGGTATCTGAAGCAACTTCAAATTGCATAAATTGTGATTCCAGGTGCTGCGATCAACCAGAAGGTTTATTTCTTTTTACAAGCTATATAATTAATCAAATTAGGGAACATTTTATGCTATGTGTTTTGTTTCTTATTTATATAGATTTTTTTCTACAGCTTTCCTCTTATAATCCTCCTTAGGAATAAAAGTATACAATTATGCTGGAATGTAATAATATTACATAGCTTTACCGTAAAATTGCCTTTTTTTTTTTTTTTTTTTTGGTGAAGATCTGTGAAATTTAAAACTTAAGCATTCAGTGACCCCCCTCTGTCATATAAGCCTTGGAACTCTAGACACCTTGTACCAGTTATTGAGCTTTCAATGATAGCTCTTCGCTCAATGAACTCCTGAACAAAAGCGTAAACAAACTATGTAAGTCCTGGTTGCTTTGGACACCCACTACAGACGGTGTTCTCTGATACTTTGCATAGTGGTTTGATTTGGAGGTGTAATACTCTGTACCATGTTCTTAAAGCCATGCTGCTTAGCAATTTCCTGACTTCAAAGGCATGGTACTAAAAGGTTGACATAGGTCCTTATGGATCACTGTAATTAAGGGAGAAATTGGCCATTTTACTTGGCTGGGTAATAAGAGGAGTGATCAGTCCAACCATAAAGGGCAAGACACTAGAAAAAAAAAGAGAAAGAGGAGAGAGATGTCTAGGCCAAATGACAGTGCAGTAGGAGAAATCTTCAGGTTTCAGTTGTTGATACGCTACTGCTCTTTAGGAAGTTGTCAGAGCTTCCCCTGGATGTACACGTCCCAGAATTTGTAGGGAAAAGATGCCTGCAGGGTATTCTGTTGCAAAACTATCTGTGGTTGTCCGAGTCCAGATTGCATATTCAGAATATTGTAATTGTGCTTTCTTTGTGAAGGAGGTGAGAAAAACCTATCCTTTTAATTCCATATGCTGCTTCTAACCACTGTCAGTTCCAAGTGATCCATATCATTGAATATAACTAAAGGTTGAAAGAAAGAGCATGCATACCTCCTAATGCTTTTCATTCAACAGTTCATGAAGCCAAGCACATTCAAATTTTTCAAAATTGAAATAAAGGAATAATTTAATCTCTTTAAATGTCAAGCTGTATTTGGACAGCAAAGGAAATTAAGTGACTCATAATAGCTTGTTTGTTCTTGTTCTGTGTGATTTTTCAGATAGAGACTTCTGTGCGTATAGCAAGCTACTTAAATGGTTAATTCCTGTGCATGCAACGATTGCCTAAATTACTTCAGTTAAGAATAAGCTATGTGCAAACCCATGTCCAAACCCACATTAAAAAATAGATAGCTATTATCTTGGGTTGAAAGGGGTGCTGTAGTATTTATTTTTTTATCTTCTAGTCTATCTATAGCAGTATAAACATAACACAGCATGCCAGCACAAAGGAGCTGCTGTTTTGAGAATTCTGATTGTACTCCTGTCTGCCAGGGAAGGAAGCAGTCATAAATTTTAGTCATTATCTGAAGTATCAGGGCTTTACAGCATTTGGCACTTTTCTTTGTCTGTTCCTCATTTGCCAGTACTTACTGTGGGTTTTTTTGTATCCCAAAATACTTCTTTTTGCTTAAGGAGGATGATTCCCCAGCATTTTAAACTGCTATGAAATAATTAGAGTTCTTGCGTAGATTGACCTAATTAGGACTTTTAAGCTGTTTATTCCAGTAGGCACTAGTGTGGGTCAGTTGCATTTCTCTTGACAGATCCTTTTTAAGAAAAACTTTAGTTGAAAGCATATTAATTTAACTTGTGTTTTCTGTACATGTCTTCATCTGTTTTTTAATTTTTTCTGGACTTCTGTATGGAAACAGGATCTTAACTGTATATAATAGTTGCAATCATCCCCTTCTGCTTCCCCCTGCAGATCTTTGAAGCTAGGGGATTTAATTTTGCACTCACTCTCGGCTTTACACTATTTTAGCTCAAGTGATTCAGTGTAGTTTCTCCCAAATTTATGCTAGTAAAAGAAGAATGTGGTCTACATGTCTTTGTTGGAAATATTATGTTAAACTGTACTTAAATGAATAAAGCATTGTGAACTAAATTTAAATAGCTTAAAAGGCAGAGATTCAGTGTTTTCTGTAGAATTTTGAGAGTTTCATGACCCCCTAACACCCCTTAATTGCCTGATTTTAAGTTCTGTCACTAGCAGAAGAGAGTGCATCGGAGGAAAAAGAGTAGGGAAGCGTGTGAGACAGCAAAGACTCTCGGTAGTTAAGCAAAAAGATCCCTGACCTCCTGCTACGCTGAAACGTACTCATTGTGCATGTACTTGGAGAGCTAAGAGGTTAAGAGCAGGAGATTAAAAGTAGCACCCTGTTCTGCTGCTCTTGATGATGACATGCTACTCCGGGAGAAGTTGTCAACTCTGCTGGCATTTAAGTAGCAGTTATTTCACAGTTGCAAGTACTCTCATGTGCGCCAGTAGCTATTCATATGAACAAAGCTGGCTGGAAGACTTCAAATAAAAATAGGGTCTGTGTGTTCCCTGGTTCTTCCCACTCTTCAAATCAGTTCATTCTCTAGCCTGGTTTTATTGGTCACTTTTGAAAGCATAGTGTTTCAAAATATCTTCCCACTACAACTTAATTTCCTTTCCTTTCGGCAAACCTGAAGAGAGTCTTAATTCCTTGTTCTTTTTCATGCCCCAAGGAAGAGCATTCTTTTGAATAAGGGAACTGTTTTATGCCACCTGAGCATATGCTTGAGACCTTGACTTCTCTTGCAGTGTTTAATTGCATAAGTCCTTATTGGTTTTTTGGTTTGGTTTGGTTTGGTTTGGTTTTTTTCCCCACGGAAATAATTGCTTGATAATTATTGAGGGCCTTTTGCAGTCACACCAGTCTCTCGTATTTCTGTGGCTTTAGAAACAGCTTACCTCTTTCCACTTCTTCACAGCAAATGTGCTGATGTTTGTTTTACTCCCCTGGGGGTTGTAAGCCTTTGTTTGCTTTGAGTTGAAGTACTTTTTTTGAAACAATGGTCTTCAAAGCCTTTTGTTTCCTTCACACACAGTTTGAATAACATAAGATTACTGGGGTTTTTTGTTTAAATTTATGTCCTTTAACTGTACTAGTTCTATAGTAAGTGCTGGCACAATTTAAAATTCTTAGCCAAGCAGGATGTGTCAATAACTTGAATAGTCATGTCACCTGTTGCTCAGAGCTAGACAGGTATAATGAGAAAAGTGTCTCTTTTGTTTGTACCATGCTCTTAGTTTTTCCTTAAACACTTATTACGGCTGAAAACAGAATAATGGGATGGATAGGCTTTGGGTCTTGCTTACTTTGGCTGTGCTTACAGCAATTTTGCTCAGCAAAGCTAGCAAGTAAGTGGAACCAAAGAACTTCTGAGCAAGAAACTGACATATTCAAAACGGGATCTCTGTGTTAGGTTATTTGAATCCTATTGGGCTCCAAAATTAGTGTCCTTATTTTCAAGTATGAAACAAGGGCTAGACACCCTTGAAACCCAAATGGTGTTTGATGACAGAAATACAGAAGATGCTTGGCATATTTGTAAATCAGGTCACCTCATATAGCTGTCTATATATGGATTTAGCAACTCTCCTTTCAATTCCTATTTTTAAAGATCTTAGTCACTCTTCTCTCATGTAAATAGTCTTTGGTATTTTAAGAGGAAAGAATATCCCTTTCTTCAAAACATGGTATATCAGCAGAACTGCTGAGTCATTCCAGACCATGTAACTAAGGTTGTTAACTTTTTAAATTGAAAAGGGAGAAGAATAAGGAGAGAAAGAAAAAAAAAAAAAAAAAGTGTGGCGGGGGAAAGCAGCTTCTGTGCCTCTTTATTTTAAAGCAGTTTCTTTTGATCCATGCATCTGTGGCCACCGTTTATCCCATCTGTATGTCTGCAGTGTTCTTGTGACAATGGATAAGTCTGTAGTAAAATCAGCCAGGAATACTGGAAAACATCCAAATGTCAAACCTAAACGTGAGTCTTTAGTACCGCTCAGTCTTGCAGACCTGTGACTGACCGTATGCCTCAGCTGTAGAAGCCTTTTGTGAGTGGGTATTTCCGTATAAAATTTTTTGCACATTTTCAGTTGTTCTAATTTGACAAAATACTTACAACTCACCTCTCCTTATTCTGTTTTGTATGTATCACTAGTTTGTCATCCAGACAGAAATAACCATGCACAAAAATTAAAGCAAAAAGTGTAGTGATTGATGCATTATGTAGTGGAGAATCTTAACTTGAATTTTGCGTACTTGCTTGTTTGTGTGTATGGTGTTTTCTTCTTTTGAACTTTTATTTTTTTATATGAAAGACTGCAAATTGCATGAGATTTTAATTCCCGATCCTGCTAGTGTTTTACGTGCAAAAGTCCTTTTCATTCAAAAGCCATACTTGCATTTTTGCTTAGTGCATTTGTTGACAAGATCATGACTTGGTTAAACATATGTGAATTTAACTTAATGCTGCAAGTGACTTTAATGTGATTTGAATTTAAAGGAAAAGATACTGAACTTAGACTTCCTGGAAATAATTGAAGTAGAGATGCTTTGGTATACATTTGTGGGGTTTTTTTAGTAGAATCTGGAGCTTTAATCTAAGTGGAATACAGCTAGGAGGATATAGTATCTCTCCTTCTCGTGCTTCTAAGATGAAAAATCAAGCAAGATATTTTGCTGTAAATACCATGAAATTCATTAACATAAATAATTTATTAACCTTATGTGCTGGCTTTCTATCCTGTCCTAGATGACCACCTATGCTGAGTTCTTTAAGAAAAGGTGCAAATAACCAACGTTGTTCTAGAGGCAGTTTTTCCGGTTGGCATTTTTCTCTTGGAAAATGATGTATTTCGTAAATCATACACAAATATATATGTTTATGGAAATTAACTATGAAATCTGTGTTGTCTGTGGTACAAAGACTACCACAGAGAATTATAAACATTTACTTTGATTTACGTGGAATTCCTTTTGAATAGTAGCTGTTCTGGTAGATATTAGGCATGTTTGCTAACCTGACACACTCTGTTTCAGTGCTGCTGTAAATAATAACTCAGTATACCTATGTTTAGCAGAGGGACTCCAGAGATTCGCCTTGAGGAATAGAGAGGGCAAAATGTGATCAAAGAATCACAGAATTGCTAGAGTTGGAAGAAGATCATCTAGGCCAAGCCCCCTGCCAAGGAAGGGCCACCTACAGCAGGTTACACAGGAACATGTTCTAGTTGGGGAAATTTTTTGAAAGAGAGAAAAAAGCATTTTAAATGTTTGATTTGTTTTTAATACCAGAAAGGTGATCAGTCCTGGATGACACAGTCCATAGATTGTACAGACTATAACCTACAGTCAGTTTTGAATTCAAAGAGATCTTGGATCTATCTTCCAGATATCTAAACATTTAGCTTCTTATATTTTACTTTAGTCTTTTCTTCCTCAAATTTGGCACTGTCCTAGGGATTTGGAGTCAGTTTTTAGTGCTACAGAATTTAATTAGAATTTTAACGAAACTAACATTAATCTACTGATGGAAGAAAAATTTAGTAATTTCTAATTTTGCTAAAGCACTGCTTTACTATTTCAAGATAATAAAGCTATCCAAAATTCATCCTGGTTGGATTCTTAGCTGTGATAATAGTCATTCAGAGTATGTGGCTGTACACATGCATATGAACTTAGTAGTATATAGACATAGAATATTTTCTGACTCTTAGCTGAAGCCTGAAGTGTAATTTGCCACCACTGCAGTCGTGGTCCTTGGTCAGGATGTCATTTTGATATTGAAACAGGATTTGGAGTATTTAAGGTACATTTTCCTTACTAATGTGCTGAGCTGCATTGTTGATCTATTAATTCTTAGCAGATGTTCTTTTGAATGTAAACCTGCAAAGAGAATAAAACAAGTTCATTTCTTGATGGAAAGCAAAAATTGGGTTTTGATATTTTACAAGATTGCTACAAGGAAATGTTATTACTTTAAACAAATATCAGAAATAACACTGAATTTTCCTAAGAGCATGTCCCTTTTCCCCTTCAGAATGACATTTAAAAGATTAAGGAAGCAGAAAAATTTCTTACCTTCAGTACCTTTTCTTTTCTCTTCAGTTTTTTCAAAATAAGTACTTAAAAAGTAGAGAGTTCATTAATTTTAACTTGGCAAATGTTATGTCATGTGCGTTGGATGGCATTGGAAAATAAAATGACTGCTTTTCAAGAAACATTTAAAGTTTTGTGTAAGGTATCTTCTTAAGCCAGATACTATCTGGTTTTATATCGGTATCTTCACTGACATCAATTATGTTTGACTGCTGCAGCACACTGAATAAAGAGAATAAAAGGGTAAGCACTTTCAGTGTGACAGAGTGGGATGTTGAAGTCAGATGCTGTAAATAATTTTTTTTTGTTATTATTGACAATTTATCTCCTCCCACCACCTAACTTCCACATAGTTTTGCACTGTGACACCATAGAAATAAAAGGCAGTTGGTGTCCTGGCAACTACACATTTTTAAGTGATTGAGGCCTTTTTTCATTAATGTGTAGGATATCTACATATTTTAAATATGGTGGTGTTTTTTGGTTGGGTTTGGTTGGTTGGTTGATTGGTTTGGTTTGGTTTTCGGTTTGGGTTTTTTGATCTGGCTTGGTTTGGTTTTCCCTGCTGGCTGAGCACCGTCATCTGAAAACTATATTCTTCTTTTTTTACACTTTGATGTGCAAAAAAGGACAATGTGAAACCCGTTGTCCTGCCTTTAGGGTACCTTAGAGGACACGCTTCTGATCATTCAGCTTTGCATGTGCGAAGTACATCTGTGTCTCAGAACAAAACCAACTCATGCTCCAACCCCTGCCACTGACCCCCAGTCTCATTTGTAGTTCAGAAACATGTCCTTCCATATAGTAAACATCTAAGAGAGCCTTTACTACAGGAACATGTTAATAAGCAAGCCAGATATGTATGGTACAGTGGGGGTGTGTGTATGTCTGTTCATTTCTGATAGTTTTCCATAAAGCTTTCCTAGTGCTTTTAGAAGACAAGATACAATATTTACCTGTCCTATGATGCTTCACTTCTTGAATAGTATTACAAGAAAATAACATCTCAGTCACAGATTACTGGCCAAAATAAAAAGTGATGGTTTAGAACATGCGATTTTATTTGTGCCTCAAATACGGAGCTTGAAATAGTTTACTGTTTATAATGAATAAAGAATGTTGGTTTAGGTGTTTAAAAACCACTTGCTTATTTTGCTGTATGGGACATAAATTGTTAAATGGGCTCTTGACCATTTAAACTTGCATCTGAGTTTACTGAACAGGTAGGACCTGTACCAAGATTAGAAAAGCAGACAAAAAAACCATCTCTCTATTTATTAAATAAACATCCTTAAAATTGGCTCTTGTGCAGAAATTCACTTACTTCAAATGAGCAAAATAAACATTAAATTGACTAAAATAAACCTTGTAAAATGTCCTGTTACTTTAAAATGAGCCTGTGAGTTGAAACAGCAGGTGATCCCCTCGCCTTTCTCTCCCTCTCTCTTGGCATTAGCTACAAGAAATGTCATTTCTGCTTGTGGTAGATGGAGAGTTAATGGAACTTTTTCGATGCTACTGTAGAACAGTAACTGCATATTATTAAACTCTAGGATTGGAATTATTGCAGAGACTACAAGCATCATAAAAGGTGCGTAAGCATTTCTGATCTAAACTTGTATTTCAGTGCTTTATAGCTGGTTGTAAAGGTTTGTTCCCAGCTTAAGACTGGCATAAATTTTTTGGCTCAGGAAAACTGTGTGTGTATTGTACACAGATACATGAGAGGCTGGAATGTGTTTATGCGTATTATATTTGTTACACATTACGTAGATTATATATATGTGTATGCCTAATCATATATATCCATGCTTGCCCTTCATGTATGTGCATATATATGTGCGTAGGTAATACTAATTAAATTTTTTGTTGTAAGAGTTGCGTGGCATTTACAAAGTAAAGGCATTCCTTCTCCCCAGAAGTGACCTGTGTATAGAGAGATATAATACAGAGAGATAAAAATGGTAATTATTTGTCATAATTAAAGCACTGGTTTTGAGATTTTTGAACTAATTTTCTGGATTAATTCTCCTCTCTGTGTCCTACTTTATGTCTGCCCCTCAATATTTTTCTCCTACCAACAGAAGTAGAATAATGGAAAACGGTTTTGTTGCAGATCAGTAGTAAAATAGACTATCTACTGTTTAATATTGCAGTCACCAGTATTACAATGTTTCATTTCATTTTCTGAGTTGTATAAATAGTAGAATGCTTACAAATGCAGAGATTTTACATTGTACAGTGATATACAATGTGAAGAATATGAAGAAACCCAGAAACCTGCCTAGAACTGTGAAACAAGGTTTTCAAAGTCTTTAAATGTATTTTTGCACTGTTTTGATGTTTGTTCTCTGCTAGAAAGGCTTGTTTGAATTGGTTTCCTATGAACTGGTGTTAAAAAGCTTATTTGTCATATTGTGCCTTTTCTTTCTTTAAAGTAAAATTCAGAATAGAAGCTTTGATATGAGGAAATTCAAGTCTAACTTGATTGTGAAGCAAGTGGAAGGACCACAGAACGTTTACAAACAGAAGTAGAACTCCCCTGGTCTGTGAGTTGAACTCGTCTTCTGGTTTTGGTATTTTTCCAGAAGTATGATTGTCAAGTAATTTAAAGTGAGCAAGAAGCTAGGGCGTTTAGATCTTTTGGAATACAAAAATAGTTATTTACTCTGGGGCAGAGATTCAAGGTTTTCTTTCAGTTTTCTTTCTAGAAAGCTTGGAAAGAAGAAGAAAAATAGCCTAAGTTCAAAATAATACAGACAGAACATTTCAAACATAGATTATGAAGTGATGAAAATTAGGTCTCTCTCTGCAATTAATAATTTTTCTTGTATGCATGTGTTCCTTCCACATTTCTCCACAATCCTTCCCAAATGCATACTTTAGCTTGTTTGTAGTACCAGTATTAATGTTGACACATTCTCTGGCAGCAAAAGAACTTACCACAACTACCTATTAGTGCAATAATTTATTGATCATTAAGAATAATTCCTCTCCCGTGGCCACCAACAGAATTATTGTTAGACTCTTACGAGTTTTTTCTCATTGGGAAGTAAGTGGGCTGCATCAAAAGGAGTGTGATCAGCAGGTCGAAGGAGGTGATCCTGCCCCTCTACTCTGCTCTCGTGAGACCTCACTTGGAGTATTGTGTGCAGTTCTGGTGTCCTCAATATAAAAAGGACATGGAACTGTTGGAACAAGTGCAGAGGAGGGGCCACGAGGATGATCAGGGGATGGGGTTGGAGCTAGATGATCTTCAGATCCTTTCCAGCTCTCACTGTTCTAAGATTCTGTGATTCTATGATTCTATGATGTGGTGTTAGTTTTCTAAGCAAAGCTCTGACATGTGAAGTCTGATGGTTTTCCCTAACTTCTGCAGCAGTGGGCTGCAAGCTGGTCTTGTGGGCCTTTGTGATTCTGAGCTTGGACCATAAGCTTTGGAGACTCCAGCATGTGTCAGAAGGTATCATTTCTCATCTGTCACATGTTCTATGCTTCTAGAATGATTAATCCAGTCTGCTTGGCTAGTGTTACTGTTCTTGCATTTCAGTGCTGATTAGTTAAATTTGCTGTTGAATCCACTGCTGAGCTGTGATTGTGACCTTCAATAAACTGCTGCTGCTGTTTGGCTAAGAATGCAGGACTCATTTTTCAGCACTGCCACAATCAGATGCTGGCAGCTTTGGACCTATTCTGCTAAGGAACATAATCTCTTTCTTTCTGGCTTCCTTCCACTGTATATCACTTCCAGCTACTTTACACACCACTGTAGTACCGTATAATGTTTCTTTCTTCAAAATTAAATAGCCTTCTGCTTCTTTCGTATGGTCAAGAGTGTTTGGAGATGAGTGTTAAGGTGGTTTACTACACCTTCCACAGGAAAGCTTTCTATTTGAAGATGAAAAATTCTGGTTGTTTACAAGGTCTGAGGGATGGCAGAACTGCTAAGAACAGCTTAGGGAGTGTTAAATTTTCAGTGAAGTACACAAGTACACGTTTTTGGTAGATACTATTATAGGAAGCACTTGGTCCAGTGAAAAGAGCTCATGATCCTTCACGGTTATTTTTGGAGTGTGTGTGTGTTGAGGGGATTGGACAGTCTTCTCTTTAGATTTTTTGCCTGTAATAAGACGAAAACAGATGTAGTTAGTAGTGCCTTGGGCCTTTTACTTAAATTAACTCCATGGATGCTGACTTCAGTCATGGATGTCTTGTCATGGAGGCCTGCAAACCTATGAGTTTTACTTGAGCTAAGTGACTTCACATAAATGGTTTCTTAAAGTCAGTCCAGATATTATTTATTATGTGTATTATGTCTCTGCTTTGCATGGAAATCAGACTCAAAAGCTAAATGTAATAAGTTTTCAATGACCCAGTGCTGAGCTGAGTTCTAATTTAGAAGTCAGCATGCTAAGAGATACAAGTCAATAACTTTCCAAATGCTTCTGGATAAATCTTTGTGTCTCTGAAAAAAAAATATCAGGCAAAGTAAAAATCAGGCAAGAATTAGTCTTAAACTCACATTGTTACTGGCATTGACAGAGTTAACAATATAGTGCTGTTATAGTGGATGAATAGGTTGAAGTACTAAGTATGGAGACCCCCAGATCTAGAGTACGTACAGTTGGAGAGGCATGATTTAGTCTGGTCCCCTGAGCTCAATGTTCAGTGCTTCCTAAGTACTGAAGCTGTTCATAGGAGTGCTTATTTTTTTCACATGCTTAGGTTCATTTTAGGGTGAAATGGTGCACAACTGGAACAGAGATTCCTCTTTTATTTCTTTTTTAGAAATAATCCTAATTGCCTGCACCAAAATCTCCTGATAGCTGATTTGGAAATGTACATGTGAATGTGTTGTGGTTTAAGCTTAGTCGTAAATTAGACAAAGCATGTAGCCTGCTTGTTTTCCCCCCACAACCTGTCCT
>WYDI02036534.1:0-38113 GCA_009867235.2 Psittacus erithacus | reverse complement strand
ACTGCCATGATTTTTCAAATATGATGGACAGTGGCTTAGCAACTTCATTCACCAGCTCCTTCAGGACCCATGGATGGGTTTCATCAGGCCCCATGGACTTGTGCATATTCAGGTTCTTAAGATGGTCTCAAACCAGATCCTCTCCTGCAGTGGGCCTACGGTTCATTCTCACAGTCTCTGCATCTGCTTCCAAGACTTGGGTGGTGTGGCCGGAGCATTTGCCCATGAAGACCGAGGCAAAGAAGTCATGAAGAGCCTCAGCCTTCTCCCAGTCCAGGATAGCCGTCTCTCCTGATAGCTTCTGGAGGGGGCCTACCTTGTCCTTAGTCTGTTTTCTATTTGCTGTGTACCTATAGAATCCCTTCCTGTTATCTTTCACATCCCTAGCCAAGTTTAATTCTAACTGGGCCTTAGATTTTCTAACCTGGTCCCTTGCTTCCCGGACATTGCCCCTTGCTTTCTTGTAAGCATTTAAACTAGAGGAAAGTGGATGCAGGATTTCTGCAGGCTGCTGCTTTTCCAGCTGGGTAGCATGCTTGTTTCCTCTCAACTCTTCTATAGGAAACTGGGCCAGCAGAAGGTGGCATTAAGTAGACTAGTTTTGACAGCAATGTGCTGTGGTCCCAGTTAATTTTCCAAACCTTTCTCTTGGGTTATGAGTAAACAGGATAAACATGTATAAAATGTCGGTGTATATGTGTGGGAAGCCTTACTTTTGGCCTTTGCATGTGGACTGGTGACCCATAACTAGAAGGAGGTACGAAGAGTTGGACAGTATAACAATGTAAAGACTGGTTTTACCCCAGGGAATGGTGCAGATCCCCAGAAAACTGCAGTCATTCCCTATTCAGCAGTTTTTGTAAATATGGGACCGATCAGTGTTCCCTTTGCCCACGAAAGGACCGATGGGAGGAAGAGTCTTGATGGTTTTCCGCATAAGAGGTCTCCGCTTTTTTCCCGAGGGAGATACATAGCTTCGCTCTTGTCATGATTTAAGCCCAACCGTAACTCAGAACCACGTAGTCTTTCTCTCACTCCTTCCCCCTTCCTCCCCGCCTGCTCCCAGAAGGATGGGGAGGAGAATCGAAAGAATGTAACTCCCACGGGCTGAGATAGGAACAGTCCAGTAACTAAGGTATAACACAAATCACTGCTGCTACCACCAATAATAACCATGATAAGGGAAATAACAAGGGAAGAGAATACAACCACTCACCACTCTCCGACCGATACCCAGCCCAACCTGAGCAGTGATCTAGCCCTTCCGGGTAACTGCCCCCAGTTTATATACTAGACATGATGTGCTGTGGTATGGAACGCCTCTTTGGTCAGTTTGGATCAGATGTCCTGTCTCTGCTTCCTCCCGGCTTCTCCTTCTCCCTGGCAGAGCATGAGACTCAGAAAGTCCTTGGTCAGAGTAAACATTACTGAGCAACAACTAAAACCATCGGTGTTATCAGCGTTGTTCCCAGGCCGAAAGTCTAAACCACGCACTGCGCCAGCTACTAAGTAGGAGATAAATGACTGCTACTGCTGAACTCAGGACAGTTCTGTAGGCAAGAGGTCTCTGGTGAGCCTTGACAACTGTGAGCCCCTCAACATTTCTGTAGTACTGTCAATGCTGCTGACATTTATTGAATCATGCACTGTATTGTTATTGCTAATGAGATGAATGTATAGAATTCATTAAATAACCTAAATTTGTTTAAAAAATAGTGCTAATTCTTAATGCAACAACATTAAGGAATGAGGAACATTGTGTCTTGGACTTGCCTTTGGAGGTACGAGAAAACTTGCTTAATGGCAATTTCATGGAAAAATATCTAGTGTTTTTTACTTGTGTGTTATTAATAACAGGTAAGTTCCTGCCTATTATTTATGAAGCATGAACTCTAATTATGGCTCTTTAGACAAGCTTTCTCTTGGGATCAAACTTTTAAGGCTTATGCTTTGATTCGTGCAATGCACTTTTGTGTACTGTTGCAAAAAGCCTGACTTTCATATCTAGTACCTGTTTACCCTGTGAGCTGCCTGTGCCCTCTGACTGGGGATGGGGAACTTTGAAAATCTGAGAACAACATCTATGGACCCTCACCATATCTTTAGCTAGCGTACTGTTCTGAGAGCAGAAGAAAGTGCTGAAGTTGCTAAATTTCCACTCGAAGTTGGAAAATGTCCAGTCACAGAGCTTCTCACATTTGTACAAGTTACCTGTATTTTCCAAGTGTTCCTGAAGTAGTTCTGCTATCTTTCATACAAAAAGACTGAGTGATCGTATTGTTTTAGTCCTGGAACTTACATCATGTTGGAGATACCATGAATTATCACCTATTATGGAAGAATTCCAGTAAGCTATTTTTTATAAAGAAGAAAATTAAAATTTAGTTTATGTTTGGTTTCTACACTATCTTTTAGAAAGTCTTTTCCATAGGTATTTGAATACTTTGCAAATGGTTGTCACTCTGTCCAGTTCCTGCATTTTTCAAGGCACGTACTTAATACGAATGAGGTAACACTGACAGCAGCTTTAACTTCAAAACACTAGTTTATGGTAATTCTTTTCAATGCTGCCAGGGCTGAGACAAACTGCAGTGAGTTTCAGTGAATTTGGTATCAGTGATGCTGTGCACGCTCCTGTGACTCTTTTTGGGAGGTGGGAGTGCAGAGAAGTTGTGTCTTGCTTGATTTCAGCAAAAGAGTATCTGATCAAAGACTGGACCTCACACCGTTTTGATAGCTGTCATTTCAGCTGAGACAATCTGGACCTGGAGGTATCAGGAGTGAGAAATTAGATTCCACCCATTGATAGAGATTGTTCTAAATGCCACCAGCAGCATTAGGATAAATGACTTCTCTATCACTGTGGGAAAGACAGAGGAGTAACATTGCTTTCAGATATTAAATAGCTATTGATGTTTTCCAATATTCACATGCTTGACTTACAGGACAGTCTGTCAAGGTGGAAGAAATATTTAAAAAGAGACATTAGCCTCAAAGTCATGAACAGCTAACTGAGAACTGTAGAAGCCTTAGACTATAACTTCCCACCTATTCTCTGCTACAAGAGAGATATGAAAGGATAAAAAGGTAGGATAAGATTGCAGTACAGCTTCACTGAGACATCAAAGTGTTCCTTTTCATGTGGAATGTGAATGAAATTACAAGGACTAATGTAGCTCCAGCTGTACCTAACCAAGCATCTGACGCTGTTTTATAAGCCGTTTTCAGAGTACCTTCTCAAGGAGCTGATCGCATCTGGTGAACAGTTTTGACTGAAATTAACTGATGCTCAGGTTGTAATAAAAATAAGGACATTTTCTATTTCAGTTTTATGCCAGAATTCTTCAAGCATTGCACTGCATCCTCGTACACTGTCTGTAAGAGCTAGGCCAGGCTGGAATGTTTTAGGAGAGAAATGGAGTAGTAAAAACAAGAAAATGGGATAATTGCAATCCACTGAAATAAATTTCCTGTAAAATGAGAGCTGCATTCAGCCAGGCAAAGCAAACAATGACATCTTCATACAGAACACTGATATCTGGCACGAATTGGTGATAGAAAGCCAAATATCTGTATCCTGCTCCCTGAACTAGACTGCTGCAGTGCAGCAGCAATGCAGCAGCAATGCAGCAGGAAGTTCTTGGTGCAGCAAGCATGTGCTTACGTCTGTTCTTGTGCAAGACAAGTCCCAGGACATTTTTTTTCCTGCCAGGTCTTTTCATTTTCCAGAAAGATTGGGATAAGCATGTAGGAGTGGAGTGTTAGGAAAAGCTGTGTTATTCACACTTGCCTCTCCACAGATCTAGGTTTGCAGTAATCAACAGGAAATTTTAAAACATACTTTCCAATGTTTTCTGCTCATACAGAAAATGACAGACAGGCTTAGTCACTGAAAGAGAAAACAGACAAATGTGAAGAAGCATGTGCATGCAGATGAGTCAGGCTTACAACTCTGTGTGGCTGGTGTGTAGTGCCAGTAGTTCTGGAGGGGAAATCTGAAGATCTCGTGGAATCATAGAATACTATACCAGGTTCAAGGGACCTCAGGGATGATCTGGTCCAACCTTTCTAGGCAAACCATGACCTAGACTAGATGTCCCAGCACCCTGTCCAGATAAATCCTAAAATTATCCACTTCTAAGTGGGAAACCACCACTTCTCTGGGGAGATTATTCCAGCAGCTGATTGTTCTCATTCTGAAAAGTTCTCCTTTCATGTCCGTTGGAATGTCTTCAGGAATAACCTTCATGCGTTACTCCTTGTCTTTTCCACATGACTCCTTGTAAAAAGGGAGACTCCATCTTCTTTGTAGCCACCCTTTAAACACTGTAACATGGTGATAAGGTCTTTCCTGCGCCTTCCTTTCTCCAGGCTGAACAAATCAGCCTTTCCTCATATGGCTTCCCAGCCCTTGGTTCATCTTTCTGGCCCTTCTGTAGACCCTTTCCAGCCTCTTCACACTTTTTTTTGTATAGCAGGGCCCAAAATTGAACAGAGTATTCCAGGTGTGGCCTGAAAAGTGCTAGGTGGAGTGGGGCAATGACGTTATTATCTGCTGGTGATGCGCTTGTGGATGTAACCCAGCATCCGATGTCTTTCTTTGCCACAGCTGCATAGTGATCACTCATACTGAGCCTGTGGAAAAGGACCCTCCGGTCCCTTTCCACAGGGCTGCTCCCCAGCCAGGCAGATCCCAGTCTGTGCTGCAGTTCTGGATGGTTTTTACCCATACAAGACCATACGAGCACAAGGCCTACAAGCTTCTCTAGGAGAAGGATGTAGGAAACCATATCAAAACCGTATCAAAACCTTTGGAGAGATAGAGGTAGATAATATCAGCTGCTCCCCTCACATCAACTGAGCAGATTACTTTGCCATAGAAGACGTTCTGGTCTGTAGTGGGAGGGGAACGAGGCAGTCATGACTGGCCACTTGTTGACCCCAAAGTCATCAGAAGCAGGAGCTATGAGTGATGAACTTAGCTGTGCTTACTTCCTTTGCTCTTGTCAAAGCACACTCATGCCGGATCTGCTTGTCACCACAAATGCTAGCAAAATGAAGCCTCTTGTGACAACAAGGATGAGAAATAAAAAGGTATTGTTGCCTGAAAGCCTCACTTGAGGACTGTAGAAATGTGTTTTTCATGAACTAGAAAAGGAAAATATTTTGAACTAAAAATAGTTAAACAAAAAGAAAGCTCTGTGGTAGTTTGCATGTGTACTAAGAGATCATATACATCAGTTTGGTATCACTGCACCATGCCTGAGTTGCACAAACTTATTTTCAGTGGGTTTAGGGGTTCTTTCTCATCTCCTTCTCTGCTCCCTGCTGCAGAGCACCACCACACAGTGTTTAACGATACTGTTCATCTTGGCATCAGGCAGAGGAGACCAGATGCTGCTGCTGTCACCCTGTGTGAGTGTAGTGGTGGCTGGTTCATCAGCACAGTGGCATTTCCCTTGAGAACTTCCAAACTTAGGTTATGCTGCAAGGTACCATTTGCTAATGCTTTGAACTCCAGAAGGAAAAAGAAGACTTTTCATCCACACAGTCCTCTGCCTCCTGGGCTCTTTTGGAAAGCTGAGTTGATGCTTTTTATGGAGAGCATGAAAGTCTGGTGCTGTCCCATCTGTCTTTGGTACAGAAAGAGGATTTGTTTCATATGCTTGGTTGTTACACAGACCGTTAATAAATGCTGCACTGATTCAGATGTTCTGGGTTAGGCCGCAAGGGAAACCATCCTTCTCAGCAGGACACAACTATCTTCTTCCTCCTCTGAATCTGAAGAACAGCAATGATTTCGTTCCTGCTGGTCCCGTGCTGAAGGATTAAACTTGTCTAAATGCAGATAGAGCCCCACAACTTAAAGACAGCTTTACTTCTTCTGGGTGAATATGTATGGATAAGAACTGTTTGTTCAGAAAAAGCACTCACGGGTTGCAGCCTATAGATTCTCCTTCACGTAGACTGGAATGGGAATTTGCATGAGTAGAAACAGCTGGATCAAGGTCTCTGTAAGTAATTAACACACAGGAGAGACAGTTCTGCTTGCACTTTATCAAGCCTCTTGGTAAGATTATGTACTCCAGATAATTAATCATTGCATTTCCCTATACACGTAATTACATCCACTTTCTTGCTCTCCCACCTCCACACATATAAACAATTCATATGCATGTATTTACTGAGTAATTACAGAGTGCGTATGTTGTGATTAAAGGCAATATAAACTGTGTTACCCTAATTACAAGAAAAAACAAAAAAACAAATACCCCAAACAATTGAAAGCACAAGCAGGAAATTGCACAACTCCTTTAACAGAATCCAAATGCTTTCTTTTCAGAATATTAAAAAAGGGGAAAACAAACTCAAATAATCTATGCTATGTGCCTGGCACAAAAACTGAGAGTGCCAGCTAGCCCAGCAACTCCCTTGGCTGTAAATTATTTAATATATGGGACATAAATCAGAAAGCAATATTACTTGAGGCAAGATGAAAGAAGAGCTGCGTCTCAAAGTTAGAGCACATTCTGCACCGTTTGGGCTCAGTTCTCTCCCACCAGAAAAGAGAAGCTCCTGTAGATGTAGCTTCAGCGAAAAATACCTGCATCCCACATGAGGTGAGCCAGGGCATGTTTGCCTTTGAAACTCCTTGCTGGCTTTGTTTACATGAGGTGATCTGGTGCGGCTTTTACACAAGTAGCAGCGCTGTGTCTTCTTCCTTAACCCTCACATCACCCCATGATATTTTGGCATATGAGCTGTGTGTTTTTTGTAGCGGACTGCTCTGATACTTTCCTTTGGAGATTTTTGGTTCAATGCACTCCTGACTAATGGCAAATGAAGTAATTCTGAGGGATGGGGAGAGTAGGATCAGATGGAGTAATTCTGTATTTTTTTTTTGTTTTCTTCTTGTGATTCATGTTTTTGCTGGACTTCATGAGGCAGGACAGTAAAAATAGTCAACAAGGAGAAGGAAGGTGACATTGAAAGGATATATTTCCTAGGTTTATTTTGTCTGACACCAAACGGTTTAGCAAGTTACCACTTCAGTTTTGCCAGGTGAAAGTGAATGGTGAGACCACACTTGAAGCTTTTGTCTGACAATCACTGCTTAGAAACAATGTTTGTTGTTAGATCTAAGAGTGGCCAGGTGCTGATGGTTGTTTGTACTTTTATTTATTACTGGGGCAACTGAGGTGACCTGTACCTGTCCTGTGTACCTCAGTGTTGACCATGGAGTTCAACAGAAAGAGCTGTTACCTTCATATCTGTCATACCAGAAAAGCTGCTGTAAAGTCTGCCAGAAAAGGTCTTTGACACCGTCTTAAGGAGCAGGTTGACCTGCTTTCAGCCACAAGTGGATCTTTAGGATTCATCATCTCCATGGATGTCAATGATATTGTCCTTTGATATTCATTCTGGGATATCATGCTTAATGTAATGGCAGTTTCTGGACATGTCATTGTAGAAGTGGAAGTATTGTCTTCTGCTTTGAAATGGTTTCTATGGTAATGTCTGGGAGGAATTTAGTGACTTAGTGGAAATCTTAATGCTGAAAAAATAAATCAGGTAGCTGTGGGAGACAGCAGGGGAGGGATAGAAGTAAAAGATCCTAGTGATACTGAGGAAAAAGGATGTCATGAGAGAGGATGGTGGGGAAGAAAGAGAGAAAGAACACCAGACAGAAAAGGGCAGGAAATAAACAGAGGTATGCTGGTGGCACAGGAATAAGAGTGGTCTTGAGCTGTTATTAGAGACTAGAAAGAAACTCAGAGCCCCAGCATCCCTTTAGAGCCAAACAAGAAGGAGCTAAACACCCTGGCATCTTGTTGCAGTTGACTGATATGTATGGCAGAGCCTGCTACAGATACCGTCTTGTGTTACATCAGTGCGAGCCTGCACAGTAGCTCTTCAGAGCCTCACCCTGCTTGTGACACTGTGGGGGCCTCTGTAGGAGCCCAGTGTGTGACCACGGGATTACATTCTATATTTCATTCTTCCTTGAATAGACATTCAGAGCGTGGCTTGACCTTCTTGCTGACCATACAGCTTTGGATTACCTCCATGCCAACCCTAACCCTTCAATGTGTGGCCTGAGTAAAAGTGTCTTCTTAATTAATACACAAGCTGTGAAATGGGATTGGCGCCAGGTGGCTTGGAATTCTGCAGCCTGAGAGGTGAAATGCTGCATTATATAAGGCTGAACATGTTGATAACGCTTGGCCCAGTGGTACAGAAAGAAAAGGTGGCTGCGTCCAACTGAAGCTATGCCCAGGATGGAAACTCTGTCCTGTTTGAGCCAGAGAGGTGATTTAAGCCTATGCCGTGTCATTACCTGAAGTATGATTTAGCCTGGAAACAAACCTGCACTTACAAAAAGCACTTGAGTGTCTTTAATTATCACAGCAGGTTGAGACCTCAGTTTTAAACCTCATCAGGAAAGCATTTGCCCTCTGACATCATGCTGAGTCACTGGCTCAGTGAAAAGCTCTGGGGGAAGAGAAAGCGCGTGGTATGTCAAAAGGCAGGACCTCTTCTTACAGGGATCCTTGGTCTAGAGGGAGATGGGACTCGGTGGGAATTCATAATTAGTAGCCTGCATTACTTGAAAGCAAATTCACTTGTCAGGTAGGGTTGCTGGTAGTGTTTGCAATGCTTTCAAAGTGCTCAATAATTGCTTATTTGCTCACTAAGCTAATGCATGTTGGACAACTGTGCATGTCGTTGTGTATCTCTTTCCACTGCCAAGTATGGATTTATTTACAGTGCAGATTTTTATCTGAAAAATGTTACAAAGCTCTTTGCATTCCTTAGTGTGTAGGGACAGTGGCCTGTGCTTGCATACTAATACCTTGTATAATAAGTTTGGAATGACTAAATTAAAAAGGAAGCAAGGTCACCTTCAAGCTTGCCTCAGTGTCAGGAGTGAATGTTGTGTAGAATTTATACCGCAGGGTCTTTGTTGAGGCAGTGTGATCTTTTGCCAAATGGTTTAAAGTGTGGCGAAAGCCCTGCCTTCTTAGATCAAATTCAGCGTGAGTGGAGCTGGCTCAAGGTTAACAGACTGGATATGCAAAGGGAGCAAGAGCCCCAGGTGTCAGCCTGGACAAACAGATAACTTGTGCCTGCAGTTATCTTCATGGTTTAAATCGCACACACATTTCACACCACTGCATACACTAACCAGGAATTATGTCAGCTGTAGACAAAGCAATTAGGCTAATTTTCTCACTGGCGTGTCAGCAGCTGGCAAACTATTTGCAGGAAGGTTCCTAAAAGTGCTAACATTAGCCAAATTATTGTCATGGATAATCAGAGATCAGTTTCCTCTCATTGCCAGTGAAATGCGAAGTTCAGTAAAGGGGAATTTCATTGCAGCAAGGAACCTTTTTCTTCTTATAATGATACTGCCATAAAATAGTTTTCCTCTGAAGGGTGAAGGACTTCCTTACAGGTGTTAAATTTGGTATCTGGAAATAATAGCAAGAATGTATTTCACCATTAGCGGTTGTCTAATTCCCTCATTCCTTCTACTAAATATGATTTTTTCACTGTTTTGTCACCTAAACGGTATGACTAATGTCTTAAATTAAAACCACTGCCCTGTTGCTCTACCACCCAAAAAGTTCATGACATCTATAAGTCTGATGCCATAAGACTGCAGGCAAAAATATCCCTTTCTTTTTCTTCCCTCAGGGATTTCAGTCCACAGGGATCAGATCCCATATGACAAATGGTGCTTGACTCAGGCCGATTAAAGCACAACAGAGGGAAAGGACCACAGTGAGAAATGTGGGTGTGAAGCACAGCTGCTCTGCATGTGTTATGTGTGCTGTGCTGTTTTGTTTGAAAGGATTTGCTCTGGGAAGGAGGAAGCTTGTGGTTCCAGTAGCATACATAAGTCTTGGTCAATTAATCTTGGATGCGCCTGTGGTGAGCGGATGCCTTAGCTGGTAGCAACGGAGGTGCAAATGTTAAAATCTGGGAAAAAAAAAGGTGGAGTCTTTTGCAAGCTTTATAAGAGACAGCAAAAGCTTTATAAGAGCCTCCTCTTGTGAGCAAATTGCTGTGGTCTGTTTCAGTATAACAGGCACTCTTCCTCCTGTGGCTGCAGGTGAGTGACAGTGGTAGGAGAAGTGCGGAGTACTGCACGGAGGATGGAGAGCAGCCATGAGCCACAGGAGCTAGGAGCTCAGGGAAGGCTTCCACCTGCTTCCAGAATACACCCAGTAATGCTTTTTGGGCTTTGTCTTAATTTTGAGGCATCCTCATTAGGCTTTCAAACGTAATGTGTAGCACCATGTCCATGACTCACTCCAAGCTCTGACCTGCTGCTGGATCTTTACTGGTAATGAAAATAGCACACCTGGGCACTGGAAATGCAGAAAAAACCGGCTGAGCTCCTCTGTGGCTGTTTGATGGCATAACATTTCATACATTTTGGATGAGGACTTCCCAGTTGCCTTGCTACATCACATCCAGTGTTGTCTGATGTTCACACATCTCATTAGACGATGGGGAAATGTACAACGAGCCATGCTGTGAGCCATGGCCAGTGGTGCAGAGCACACGTGCAGGAGAAGGCTTGAATAAATTATTGCTCTAAAGCCAGGCAGGGAGGGATCATAAAACACAAGCTCGGAAAACTTAAGGTTTAAGTTTGTGCCTGCAAGGGCAAGATAACATTGATAGAATAGGATTTTCACATTGTTTCAAAGGACTTATCCAAGAATTTACACACTGGACCAAGCTGCTCTCTCTTGCAGTGCCATTAATCCCATTGTCTCTGTTATATGATAGTGGTTGTTTGGGCTCCTTGAAGTGGATTTGGGGAGGAAAATAAAAATAGCACAAGGTCCAGCAAGTATACCTCAAGTTGCAATGCTGTATTTGAAAAGGTCTGTTTGTCATCCTGGCCCTTAGTTTTCTCATGATTCTGTTAATCTTCAAAGGACTTCACAGGTATCGATTAATCTCAGAGTGGACCCGTAAACTAGGTGCAGTAACTATCACCTCTGCTTCAGAGGCTGGGAAATTGAAACAAAGGAGTTTTGACCACACAAGAAACTGAATTTGCCATTGTGAGAGCCTGGCCATGCACCCTGGTCTCAGACCTCTTGATCATACCTCTGTCAAATAAATAAAGTATTGTCTTATATTCTACTCCTTGCTCCCCTAGCAAGTATTTCTTTTGAATTAGCAGCTGATCCTGTGGGACACTGAACTCAATATCAACCTATTTTTAATAGAAGGAATCCTGGCTGAAGTTAGCCCAAAGTAACTGGCTAAAGTTATCTGAGCCAGACTACATTGTTCCTTCTGTATTTACAAGGAGAAGGGGTGTGGGAGAGCACATACTTAATCAGAGAGAAACTGATGGGGTTTATTTGGATTGCCATTTGGAATCATCAAGTGCCAGCACTTTTTTCACTGGATATAAAATAACACCGTCTGAACAAAGGTGTGAAATATACACAGAATGATCTCTCTCTACTGAACTGTGTAAGTGGTTATGTCGTGATAGATAATGAGAAACACACTGAGGTTCATGTGGGATCTGGTAAAAAAAAAACTAGATAAAAATTTGCAAGCAGGGATGAAGGGTATAGTTCAAAGCAGTACCAGAGCAATGCCAGTGACAAAGTATAATCTCAGTTTAAAGAGGTCCATTTGTTTTGGAATGAATGATGTGGGTAAAAAAAATGGACTTTTCCACCAGGGAAAAATCTCTTAATAATGTTAAAGGGGCCATGAATTAAAATGACCTTTTAGATTACGAAAGGGAAGAAATTACTCAGAAAACTGTTTAAAAAAGATGATGAGAATATTTTGGTAAAACTGAATTAAAGGTAGCTTTTTTTTATGGCCCATCCTCCTGTTTCAATCACAGAGTAAAAGATACATGGGTCTCCAAAATGGCAATGGGCGTTTGAATCACAGCACTTCCATCAGCTTTTTTCCAAGGGTCTGGTGAGTTAAAGGGTCACTATAAAGTAAATGTCACCTCTGATTTTTTGCAGAGCTTATGTTTGATTTGTCCCAAGTCTCACAAGGAGCCAGTGCCAGAGGTCACTCACTTCTGAGGGAAATTCAGAAAGTGTAAATGTGCCGCATGTTTGAATAACCTTTCAGTGTGATTGAGCAGCTTCTGATGCTCCAACCATCTTCAGGACAGCGCCACTCACACACTTGATACTGTGTAAATTACTAATCCAGAAATTTCAGTGGGGAGAGACATTAGTGGACTACTATCCAGGGGTGCAGAGAGGCAGGGATGGATGAAGCAGAGCTTTCTGAGGTAGCTCTTGCCTTCTGAATGTGTTCCCTTCCTCACAATGCTTCTCATTTCTTGTTCTCTACTATCCATCTTACTAACCAAATTTTCTTCCATGCTTTTTTAAAAAGGGATTTTCCCCAAGCAGAGGGTGCACTTGTGAGTCTGAAACACCAAGATTAAGAAAAGATGCTGGGACTCTCAGAAAAAAAACACCTTAACCCAAACTCCCCAGTCATCATAACCAACAGAAATCCTATGTCACTACAGAAACCTTTCTCTCAGATGTGCATTTTGTTCTTCCTGCTGGGTCTCATTTCAGAATCTAACACAAGCTTAAAGGAAAGAAAAATTGGGAAAAATACCCTTTTTGTCTTTTATCTCAGGAGCACACTGCAACAATTTTAATCCAAATTGTCCCAATTTTGAAAGGCTCTTTCTCTCCATGTTCTTTCTCCAACATCTGATCTTTGGTCCCTTGATGGAAATTGATTCTGTGCTCAGTACTTGGTTGCTAAGTGACCCATGCAAAATCTCTGCTCTGATTTTCCTTCTCCTGTACATTTGACCACGAAAAAGACAATCATGCAGTTAGAAGATGGGTATCATTTATATGCAAAGTTTTTCTAAATGCATAAGAATTTTTTCTGTACTTCTTTCAGGACTGGGAAGGAAATAATTTGCACTGCCAGATCTCCAAACTACTGAACAAAAAAATGCAGGAGAGTGGGAACCCAGCAGCAGAATAGGGCTAGTGTATGACAAAGAGAAGCAGAACCAAAATGCTGGTTCAGTGAGCTTTTTGTTGTCTAAGTCAATTCCAGTGGAAAAAAGATAATCAAACTGGGAGGATAGTCAAAGCCCTACTTTCTCTATCTAGAGGGACAGCTGATTGATAAATGGCTGTGAATTTGCCTGTATGCGCACTGATTTTCAAAAAAACCTTGCACCAGCCGTAGCTGTTGAGTTGGGGGAGCTAATTCAGTTAAAATAATGACTTAAAGAATTGGTTTGAGGCAAAAGAGCAGGTGATGAAGTCAACTGGTAGTGTGCAACCTGGTATTTTATTTCAGACTGTAGCTGACCTGTCACTTTCTTTCTTGTTAAAGAGCTTAATGTTAGAGGGAATACTACCTGGTATGCCATAGTTGAGGTTCAGATTCGTGTTGGCATAAATTGAAGAGAAACCCAGTTGGCTGAACACCGGATACTTCCTACTAACCCCAGTGGGAGCGAGCACCAAACCTCTGTGCATCTTGAGAAGTGTCGTTCAGTGGAACTCAAAAATGAAAGGGTGGGGTGCTGATTTATGGCAGGTAGCAGTTCCACACCTATAGACTAGTAGGGCTTTGCCTCTGCCTTCTTGCAGTGTTTGTTGAACAGGCTGGCTTTTCCCACCGCATAACTCCAAGACAGCCAACAGAGGGGATGCAGACCTTCCTCCTGGTTAGGCAATGGGTGTTGGTGGGGAAAACAGAGACCGTCTTTCCTGCTGCACCCACATCTCTGCAGGAGGTGAATTTTCTCCCAGCTCTGCTGGCTGTGTGACTTGCAGAGACCTTCCCAGCACTTGCAGCTCTGTAAAAGAGAGTTATCAAGTATAAGCAGCAGATCTTTGCTCATTTTGTTTAAAATAGAAAGTGCTCACACAATACCTCAGATGTCAGACTCCAAGAAGGCAGTGACACAGAGCAGGGGAGGCAGACAGGCAGCAACCTGTAGGCACACTTGCAGCAGGAGAAGTGTATTCACAGCTCAAATCATGCTGAGCGGCTGTGCTCCAGTAGGACATAAGGATTAAAGGATCATCTGCAATGCAGATGAGATTGTCTTTTAGGGAACAGAAGTCACAAAATAGGAGCAGATACAAGGTCTGGTGGTCAAGAGGGCTCTTCTGTGGTCTGGATATGAGAAACAGGACTGTCACCTGAGTTAATTCACTAAGCAGATTAATCATTACTGTTTTCCCCCCTATTTTATAAAAAGGACAATGAAGCAAAACACTGCCAAAATGCATTGTATTACCAGAACACTGTTGCAGCATTGCCTTGTAATAGGAATTGACATCTGAGGCAAAGCACTATGATTTTTTCACTAATACATTGCCATCAGTACTTCTCCCTGCAGAGAACCTGCGTCCTCATGATCCCATGACAAGGGAGATAGTCTGCTACAAAGACAGTGTTATCCTCTCTCTGAACCACAGACTCTTTTAACCAACAGAAAAACAAAGCTGGATTACTTTGGTTTTGTTCTTTTTAGATGTGTGGCACAGCTGTGCAGATCGTAGGCAACAATTGCCTGCTTTGATGTGGCATCCCGCACAGCAAGAAAACTAAACATTGCCACTTTCCTCCATTTTGAGCTTTGGCTTGTGCATTGGGAGCTCCAGTCTACATCTGCCTGCTTGTGAAACACCCACTATATCATGATGCTGGTCTGACACTGGCATTGCAGAAGGGTTTGGGCTAGCAATTTATGGTTGATGCTTTTCATTACTGAATCCTTGGGCATTGTGCACCTTTAAATTAAGACACATGGCTCAAGGTCTCCCAGGAATAAGCATGAACTCTGGAGGCAGGTAACTTTTCAGTTTGTAAGTTTTATTGTTGCTATGGCTTTGATGTTGCTGTCTGGCAGATCCTGAAGACCCCAGCTGTGTGATGACTGTAGATTATGATGAGCCAGTTGCTATCTACCAGCCTTCTTGGAGCAGGTGTCTTACTGCTGATGTCTGTCTGAGGACAGGAGGGAGGGTGCAGAATGAGGCAGTGTTTTGGGGGTGGCAGGCCCAGAATCCATTCAATTCCCAGAAGCCTACAGGTGAATTTGGCAGTCAACAGTACAAAAACAAAAACAATTTCCTGTCGAAGAGCTGTGCCAATGAAGCAAAACATTTCTTCTTTTTCCCCTATAGTTTACACCTGTAAATTCTCTAGAAGTGTTTCAGGTTATACAAGATCCAGTGAAAGTGTAGCCTTGATATGTATTAGAAACAGAGAGGGCCACACCTTGACAAAGGAGCACATATTTTTTTCTTTCATACCGCTCCCACTAACAGATGAACATAATTGTTACTCAAAGACGAGGTTAGAATGTCTAATATCAACATGTGTTTTCTTATGTATCAGTTCTGTTCTTCATCTAAAATGAAATAACATTTTTTTTGAGATGTCTGACACTTCCTCACAAACATTAACAGGTTTATAACTTGTATATTATATAGTTTTAAATAGACTTTTACTTATCTGACACACCTTTTAGCATTATTCTAGTGTACCAGCTAGGTCCAACAAAGATCATGTTAACAGTATAGGAATACCGTGAAGTGAGTATAGATGCTCTTATGTTAACTCAGGCCTGAGTGGAAAGCCTACATGAGAACCTGCAGAAGTTACGTTTTTAAATTTGCTTTGGCACATTTGAGAAATCTGTGCAAGCTTTGCAATTCTTTTGTATTCCTCCAAACTGTATTTGAGTTGTAGCTTCTAGTCTGAAAATAAAAGAGAAAAAAAAGAAAGATCTGAACCACTAGAAATTAGACTGGATCCAAGCCTGCAACATAAGAACCAATCCCCAAAGTATTAATGACCTGTTTTCCAAAGAAATCACTGGAAGTGAAGTACTCACATACCATTGAGGTTCTCCATATTAGATTTTGTCTTGCAGTGTCTTGTTGTGGTGTTTACACAGGTGTGGAACATCAGAGAAATACTAATTTTCATTCAGCATGAACAACAACAGGAGAAAAAAATTATTAAACCATCTGTTTACAGGCCTCCCAAGTCAAGGGCTGGAAACCAGTGGCAAAAGAATGTGTGTCAAATACAAAGCAAGTTCTGCTTCTGTCAAAGTGCATGAGAGATTTCAACTTTCAGTTGATATTTCAAACAGATAGATAAATAAAGATGATATAAGTCCCACAACATCCACTGACTCCCTCTCCTTCTCCCTTTTCAAATTCAGGTTATTTAACAATGTGCTTGTTATAATTAAAAGAAAATTATATATGTATATAAAATATAAAATAATGGAGCCTGGACACATGTTTGTTTGGTCTAGCTGAAGGATGGCCATGCACATGCCTCCTGAGCAGGTGCTTCTCTGCAGTGCTGTTAGACGTAGGTTGAGAGCACACGACAACACACCAGGGGCTGGGATCTGACAAAAGGGACTGAGGTAGCTGTAACACCTCTCCCTCCTGCTCTAGCAAAAGGAAAAGAGCCTTGAAATGTTTCCATCTCCATTGCAGCTCCTCTCCATGCCCAAAGCAGGCTCCAGAGGTACTTGTCACCAGAAGAGTAAAATGACCCCACCAGTGAGCAGGGGAAGAAGGGTCTCTGGATGAAATGCTTCCTGTAACAATGCTCTTTTGCATAAAGAGTGTTGGCCAGGAAAGGTCTCACAAAAGCCCTTTACTGCTTCTGGGTGTTTACTTGGCAGGAGGCTGTGAAGGATGTTAAGCGACCACCTCTGTGCATATGCTCAAAATAAATGTGGAATATTCAGAGCAATGCCTGTGATGCCAGATGTTCACAGCTCTTCTCTTTACTTTTCAGTAGGGTTTCCCATGCTGTATAACTGTTTATAGGCTTTGCTCACTTGGTGTTTTAGGGTTCTTGCTGTGTCTAGATTCTGCTAAGGCATCAGGACAACAAAAGTGTCTTAAGGCTAGCAAATACCTCCTTACTCCTTACTATACATAAAAGAAAAAAAGTTGTGTGTGGTTTTCGGTTTGGGTTTGCTTTTTTTTTAATGTGAAATAACACTCCAATTTCAAAACATTTTGATCACTGCAGAATTGGAGAGTCTATGGAATGAAAAACTTACAGAAGAGTAAAAAAACCCTATAGAAATTGGTGGCACTAACTGTAAGTGGGATGGAGATCTTAAGTCTTTTTAAGTTTCTCCCTTATATAGGATTTGCTCTGTGTAGAGCACTGTGAATGCTGCTTTGGCATCATTTCTGTACTCATGGGACATACAGTGAGGGCAGCCTTTTACCCACCACATTGATTCTATTGGGTTGTGGACCTCTTTATTCTCTTCAGACCTTGATAGATCCTAAAAGCAGGGGAGGATGTGGAGGCTAAAGTTGTTTCAGTAGGAGAGGCACCATGGTGAAAACCAGCTTTACTACTGTTTTGCTGAGTGTCAGATTTGTGCCAAAGTCAAAGGCAGTTTCTGCTGGAATGGACCTGTGGGAAAGACAGTGGGAGGGTGTGGATGTGAGTGAATTATGCTGGATTTATAATCAGTACTTTAGCTTAACAAACTTTCCAGTGTTAATGAAGCCTGTGAATCTGTTTGTATGATAGGAAGCAACAGCCATTCCCACTTCATGTGGGGAGAAGTAAAAGATATCCAGTCATGAAACTACTGAAGAAAAAGACTTAGTTTTCAAGGGTAACATTGCCATTGCCTTTGATCATGTGAAAACCAGGATTGTCTTCTACAGTTTTGTGTTCTCATTCTGTTATTTATTTATTTATTTATGCACACTCAGAGACATAGTTATATATTTATACAGTTATAATTGTGTACATATATATGTATATATAAAGTGTGTATGTACATATATAATGTACATATATAGTATACATACATATATACATACATATACATATATAAAATATATATATACACATTTCCTGACAGCTTTGAAAACTCACCCTGGAATATGAAAGTCAAGCAAGGTACAATGTGGCTTGCAGTATGTGCGGTATCTTCTCATAGGACACCATATCAGGGTATGTAGATTACACATGTGAAACCAGGCTAACGCTAAGTCTATGATGCTGATCCTTATTTAGCAATTCTCTAGCTTCCACAGATTCTATTTATGCAAAAACTAGACTATTTTATCACCATTATTAGTTTTTAAAACAGGTTAGTACAGTATTATGGGAATGTTTTTATATGAGAATATTTCATTATATCTGTATCATGAGTATTTAACAGAATAAAGAAATTATATTTTTAGTAAATAAATGCATATAGGGGCAATTCAGAGCAGTTTTAGATTGTCAGAAGTATCTTAAGTGGAATAAAAAGCCTAGGATATAATGCAGTTTGGAATGTCCCAGCTGTGTACTACAAAAATGTGCAGAATTCAAATCACCAGCTTTTATGAAAACTCTGGGGAGTTTTATCATTATAACTTTTGCCACTGTAGAGCAGGATTAACTCTGTTGCAGCCAGTCCGATCTCATCAAGATAAAACAGATATGTTGAGTTGATAACTTTTACATAGGCAGGTAGCAGAACTTGTTTTGCTCTGACATTGTTACTGCTTACTTAGCTTCATCTCAGCTCAGAGTGCTCTTTTTGATGAAGGCAAGAACTGATATTTTTTATGGTCCATAAATAGCTTTGCTGCTATGTACAGAGGTATAAAAGAGATGTTACTGCAGTTACCCACTGTACTTATACAATCCTGCTATTCCTTGTCAAGAATAGTATTTGTTACAGCTGTGTCTGCAATGAGTGTCAGCCATCTTATATGCTATAATGGATGAAGCAGATTCATTCATCCAGATTTGGGGACAGAACTTTTGAATTTTTCTCAGTAGGTGGAAACTAGGTCCATGTGTTCTTGTAGCACCTTATCTTCTGCTTGCTTTAAGATGTTAATTGCACGCAAAAGGAGGTAGCAGAGAAGCAGACCCAGAAAGGTAGCTGGGAGAATTAAGCACGTCTGGAAAAATGATCTGTTTTCCTTCTTCCTTTCCTCTTCTCCCCTCTGTGAACCCCAGTGAAGCATTTATCGTCTGCTTGCAGTGAGCACTGTCAGACAGAGATCTGCAGGAAAATCAGTAATTGCCTAGTTAAGTTGTGTGAAGCCAGAGTCATGGTGCAATGCTGTCCCAGAGAGTGTCTGGAGGCATTAAATAAAGGGCAAATATAAGAATAAGACTCTTTCTTTTGCTTACAAGACTTAAAGTAGCCTTCGACTCTAGCTTTCAGGAGCAGAAGTCAAACAACCCAGGCTTAGTGTAGAAAGCTTGTTATTTAGGGTAAAGGGATTTAGTTGTAACGTTACAGAGGATGTGATGGTTTTGCTCTCTGATCCCTTAATCTTTTTCCAAAGGACGTTGGCATGAACTACCTTTTAGAAGAAGCTCTTGCCAAATGCCAAAAACTCTAGCAGAGAGATTTCCTTTCAGAGGTGCAGCACTCCAATTTAGCAGAACACCAAATATGTTTACAGTAAAGGATGTTGTGTTGAACATTTACATCAGATTTAGAGCAGTTTTGATGCTTCTGTCATTCCTCTTGAACCATAGCTATCTGCTCTCTGCTTGGTGGGTTGTATTTATCTATTTTAGAATTTAAAATGATTGCTTCTTTATTTTAAAATTGTTGCTCCTGTCAGAACCTCTTTTGCCTGGGATATTTTTAGTATGCTTTTCATTCAAGGGAGCTCCTTGTTAACAGGAAACCTGTGGGTCCTCACTGACTCCAGGCTCCTGAGCAAAAGAAGCTTGCTTTCACCCCAAAGGAAAGTTAAGGTTTATAATGCTGCAGACAAGCAATTCTAGACAATATTAAATGGAACTCTGAATTGCCTTACCTAATCACTTTCTTCTTTCTGTATCTTCTCCATTCCCAAATTCATTTCCACACCTGAGGCTGTACATGCGGCACAAGCATGTTGAGAACCAGGGTCTCACTCAGGGGTCACACCCTTCACACTCCCAGGAAGTGGTGCAGAAGGTCTTCAAAGTGCTCCTGCAGACCTGCTAAACATTGTGTCCTATGGGCTCAGCCTGTCCCATTCTCTAGTTGTCCCTAATGGCCATAATGGACAAGAAGTATCCTCAGATCACCTGCAGGTCACCCCATCTGTTAAATGTGGTGGATAAGAATAGCTTTTATATTTGCCTATCACCCTCATGAAAGGTCATGGGACAACACACAGCAGTAGTGCTAACTGACCGTGCCACAGTGCAGCTCCAGCCTTCAGCAAGAGTTCTTTTTTACCCTAGATATCTGATTACTTGTTCCCATAAATCTACCCGGCAACACCAGCTGGAAAGTGTTAAAAAATATCATGCTTTCTTGTTATTCACATTACTTTTGGATAGCCAGTTTTGGGAAAGAAATCTCAAGCTTTGTGCCTCTGACCAAGTGCATCACTGAAACTGCTACAGTATTTTTAGCTGTGAAGGCAGTGAACAGACTTATGCTGGCTTGCTGAGTTTTCTGTCAGAGGTCATGTAGTATATAGGACTGCACCCAGTTTCCGAGGATAAAGTTTATTGATACAGTCATTGTAGGGGTTAGGACTTTGATTTGGTATTGAAAAGAGCAGCTGGTCTTGATGTCTGCAACCAGATGCCAAAGTGAGAGAAAGTGCTGACCGATTGCCAAATAAAACTTTTTTTTGAGAGAAAGCCCTTGAAGACCGAGACACAATGAATTTGGTCCACTTTTGCTTTTGCTGAGATCCTGTCATTGCGTTAGAGGTCTTGAAGGCACTTAGTTTAAAAAGTTTCAAAGACCTGGTGGAATAATTCATCACTGGAGAAACGAAGTAAAAATCCATCACCCACAGTAGACCAAGGAAACCCACAGAAGTTATTCTATTAGGTATTAACTGTGATTTTCACTGATATTGGGAAGCCGAAGTATTTTTTTCCAGTACGATTGCAGCTCGTTCCTGGTTGTTCTATAGTTTATACAAAAAAAGAGTAAAAAAAAAAAAGGAAAAAAGCCTATCCAGAGCCCAAACCTCAATTAAAAAATTAAAATAAATAAAATAAAATAAAATATAATAAAATAAAATAGCTCTGAAAAGCCATAAATCTGCAATTCAAATATCTCCATGAGCCAGGAAATGTGATTGCCTGCATACAAGGGTTGCATCTGTTCTGCTTTATTCCCAGAGACAGCAAGCTGCCTGCAGAGACCACACCTCCTCCCACTCCTTCTCCTGCTCAAGCTGCTGAAATGCTGCCCAAAGCCAACACCACAAAATCATCACTGAAGCGCTTTTCCTGCATGGCCTTGTTACCCACTTCAGAAAGGATACGTATTGTCTCCTGGTTCAGCATTGCAGGGCATTAGCAGCAGTGTCTTTGATTGTTTAACTGCTTTGTTGACTGGCCATGGCATTCCAAGGCATTTGGCATTGCCATCAGAGACCTCTGCTGTGGTTTGATCCATCTCATCCCTGTGATGGGTGAAGATGAGATAGGAATTAAAGAACTACTGTCTGGGAAAGAAAACCTTTCTTGTTTCTAGGGTTTGGTTGGGTTTTTTTTTCATTGGTTCTGAAAAACCTATTACTTCTCTCTTAAGTAATTCCTCTGCAGAGATGTTATTTTAATAAAGCTCTGCAAAATGGCTGCAGCTAGAGGGAAAAATATGTATGTGAAGGTGCCTTCAAAGGGATATGCTTTTATTATGAGCCTTCCCTGCTCTCCCTCTGATTTAATTTTCTTTTGTGCTCTGGGTCACTCTTGGTTTGTTTCTAAATTCATTGTCTCCCCCGCCTCCCCTGTGGAAAAGAGATGCAATGCAGCAACCAATTTATTTAGAAACCCAGTTTCCAGGGAAATCTGAACACAGCTATCCTGATACTTTATGCTGGTGTAGTGGGTTGACTCTGGCTGGACGCCAGGTGCCCACTGAAGCTGCTCTGTTAGTGCCCTCCTCAGATGGACAGGGGAGAGAAAATACAGCAAAAGGCCTGTGAGCCGAGATAGGAGCAGGGAGAGAACAGTCACCAGTTGCTGTCATGGGCAAAACAGACTTGACTTGAGGAAATGTTTAATTTATTACCAAACAAATCACAGTAAGCTAATGAGAAATAAACCCACATCTTAAAACCACCTTTCTCCCACCCCTGCCTTCTTCCTGGGCTCAGGGTTACTCCTGACATTCTCTACCTCCTTTTCCCCAGCAGGACAGGGGGACAGGGAATGGGGGTTGCAGTCAGTTCATCACACATCTTTGCCGCTCCTTCCTTCTCACACTCCTGCCCTGCTCCAGAGTGAGGTCCCTTCCCCAGGACATAGTCCTCCATGTTCTTCTCAATTGTGAGTACTTTCCATGGGCTGCAGTTCTTCACAAATTGCTCCAATGTGTGTCCCTTCTATGGGGTGCATCCTTCAGGAACAGACTGCTCCAGCATGGATCCCCATGGGGTCACAAGTCCTGCAGCAAACCGTTTCCAGTGTGGGCTCTACTCTCCACAGGGCCACAGCTCCTGCCAGACCCTGCTCCAGCACAGGCTGCCCACGGGGTTACAGCCTCCTTTGGGCATCCCCCTGCTCTGCTGTGGGGTCCTCCATGGACTGCAGGTGGAATCTGCTCCACCGTGGACCTCCATGGGTTGCAGGGGCACAGCTGCCTCACCACGGTCTGCACCACAGGCTGCAGGGGAATCTCTGCTCCAGCTCCTGGAGCGCCTCCTTGTTCCTTCTGCACTGACCTGGGTGTCTCCGGGGCTGTTGCTCTCACAGGTCCTCACTCCTATCTCCATCTGCTGTCGCACAGCATCTTTCTCTCCTTCTTAACTGTGTTATCCTGGAAGCACTGCCACTATTACTGATGGGCTCAGCTTTGGCCAGTTGTGGGTCTGTCTCGGAGCCAGCTGGCATTGGCTCTATTGGCAATTACATGGAGCAGGGAGTGAGCCATGAACCTGATATGTATTTGATTGATCCTTTATGTGTTGAGCATGGAGAGACTGAAGGATCTTTGCTACTATGATTTGGTTTGCCTTAGTCAGCTCACTGGGGGTGGCTTGCTGTCTTTTTCAATGTAACCATTGTGTGAGGGCCAGCCATGCCATAGCAACCGGGGTGGTAGTAGAGAAAGAAGCAATGATGAAGTCTTCTTCTAAGAAGTCCTCTAAGGAGCCTTCTTCTCAAAACCTCTTTAAGCAATCCTGTGTCTCCTTAGAGGGTTATGCTCATTTCTGAATATGGAGAGCCCAGTACAGTAATGAATGTGGCAGGATTTAACATCCATGATGGAGTTCTTCTCTGCCACCCTGCAAGACCCTCACCAGATTCATGGGGGCTTCTGGTATTCATGAGGCTGTGACCAATGTGCTCCTTGGCCAGAAAGCCATCACCTTCATTGGGAAGGGTGTCAGCAGTGTGTATTCAGTGGTGGAGAGTGGTGGGAGGGATTAGCCACAGGGGAGCTCTGCATTTTTCTCAGCATTTTGAGTTGTGCATCCAGGAGAAATCAAAATGACAGCTTTTGCTCTTCCCACGTGGAGGGATTTTAGCCATTTCTTTTGCTGTCTGCAGGGAGAAAGAGGCTGTAACAAGAGCCAAAAAATCTGGTCTGGTTCTGCTGCTGCTCTCCCATTCTCTCTTAAGGGAAAGGGGATTTCACAGATATTAAAAAAAAAAAATCCAAATCCTTTCCCAAATTTGACAGGAGTGGGAATAACAGCATTTATGTTTGTGAAACGATTGCCAGACTTACCTGCTGTCAGGGGTTTGTGGGCTGCACCTGATGAACTGCCCATCTCCAGGAGGTCCCCAGACTAGCTGAGGAAAAGGACACGGCCAAAGGGGAGGAAATGCACCTCTTACATGGCTGGAACAGCTAAGTAAGCTGATCATTGCAACATGCCAATGTGTTTCAGAGGCCCGCGGTGCCATGGCAAAACATACATTAAGTCAAAGCAGTATGGAGTTGACATATGTATTCACTTGCATCTTGATCAACCTCCTGTTTTCCTCTCTCTGCTTTCTAAAAATAATCTGCATACTTCACTCCTGAAAGTTGCCTTTTCGATGCAAATAAAAATCTAAACCAAAGACAACAGGCTGCTGGGTCTGAATCTGTAATTCAAATTGCTGCTAAGGCATGGAAATGTCACAGGTTCTTTCTGACAGACCGCATCTGCTCTGTGTTAGTCCTATCAGGATCCAACTATCCATGAAGCTGGACTCTTCTGTTCCTGCAGGAATACAAGAAAGGCTGTCAAAAAAAAAAAAGAAAAGAAAAGGTCATCTGTGAAAGGATACTGACAGGGATTTAAGAATTTAGAAATATGTTTTGCTTTCTGACCAACTAACATGAGACATTTCAGTACACTAGTGCTAAGTAGGACTTCACAATGCATGTTGTTGAGGCTAAACGCTTAATAATCATGTGTCAGGCCCCCTGTAAATAGGATTGGGATAAATATCCCCTACAGTGCCTCCCATATGTTGAAAAACTTCAGGAAGGTTTAGGCTTTACTTATGAGACTTCAATTTTTTTTCTTTCCACTGTAACGCATGGATTAGGAACTGCAGTGTTTCCAGGGTTTTAGTATGTAAAAAATAACTAGTTCTGTTTATGAAGCAAATCATAATGAACTGGGACAAAGAGTGGCATTGAATCCAAGCAGCCACAACTGCGCCTTTCTGCTTCTCTGAAACCATTGCAGTATAACTGGAGAAAGGCAGAAACCAGGGACAAATCACATTTTTCTCTTCCAGCCAGGAGTACCAGCCTGTGCACAAATGTAGTAGGCGGGAAGTGTCTCAGGATGTGGCACTGTGTTATCCCAGCTTATCTATGCAACATGTGGGCTAGATAGGAAAGTGTCTTTGGTGGAGACATGTGTCTTTCAGGGAGACACATGTACAATGGCCAATGGAGGGTGGTGCAGAAAGTGGCTTTTGGATGACAATGGTAGGCTGAATGAGCTCAAGAGACACCGTGGAATTCATGCTAGAGAGGTCTGGAGATGAGACTCTAGAAGTAAAGAAAGGCTATTATGTACAGACAGAAGCTTAGTGGCAAAGTTGATTAGTAAGAGGTGAGTTTTAGAATTGCTCTGAAAGAAAAGATAGTCGGCATGCAAAGGGAAGGTGGGGATTAGTGTCATATGACAACACTATTCTAAAGCTTAGAAATAGGAAACATTTCTCCTCCTCTCCCCCCTAGATAAATTTGAGCTTTCCCTCCTTTCACTGTCTTTCCTGTGCTTCCTTCAGAAGAAAACATGTCTGGATCTGAACCCGTTGCCCCACAGCACTGTCAAATGTCCCTTTCTTGTGACAGCAGAAAAATGTTTGCATCTGTGTACATAAGAGAGTAATCTGCAGAGAGTTAACTTTGGCAGGTGATAAAAGAGAAGCTGAAAGTTTGTCCATTTGCAGTTGACATCCTCAAGTAGGTTCTCCAGACTGGCCCAGAATCCTCCACAGGTACTAAGGTGTCTGTCAGGCTGGGGAGCTTGTTTGGGTGTACAGAACCATGATTCTTAGATCAAGGTCTGCAAGAAGGTGTGTTTTGGTTGTGATCATCATATTCATCAAGAAGTGATTATTCATAAATTTTCACAGAAAAAGCAAAACATGCCACTTAATTCCCTTGTGGCAAAAGGAAAATAATTATTAGTTTCAAAAACAAAAGAATCCCAGAGAGATACCTTTTTCTAGCTTCCAACCATTTTTTTAGTAACTTCTGTCCTACAAAACCAATAAAGCAGACCTGAAATTTCATTACAGTAATTTATGCCCTTCAAAATAATCACACTGAAATAAACCATGCAGGCATACAAAAATCCATCTTCTTTCCTGTCTTTGCTTTCTGTGTGAAAATACCTACTTGCCATAATTTTTTTCTCCTCCTAGCTCAATCTTTTTATATTCATCATGCATACACATATATATACTTTTAATTAGAACCCACTTTTCTTGAGCATCTTCACTTTCTCCTTCCATATGCATCCTTCCATGGTTTCCTCTCAGCTAATTAACAGCTTTTCTCTAATTTTGCACCACCTTTTCACAAGAAGATATCTCTGTCTCAGAGCTTTTTTTTTTTCAGTCGAAAAGAGCCAGGTCCTTTGCAGGACTTCAGGTCTCTGTGGCTTGCCTGGGAAGGCATGGGGGGTGTCTGTGTTAGCTAGTGGGCAGGCACCTGAAGGCAGTTGCAGCTTCAGCTCTCGTAGCTGTATCCACAGGGAGCATGCATCCATAAATTTTTAACCCTGAGCTTTCACACCTTTCTCTGGTTGCTTTTCTACATGGCTGCGATCTTATTAGGATTCTGCTGTATGCTCAGTATTATTTTCCTGTTAATCCCATCAAGGTGTTCTACTGGGATGAGGAGAAAATAGCGTAGGCATCAGCTACTCCTGTAGAAGGGCCTCAGTGCCAATTTTAAGATAATTATTTACATATAAATCCCTACAAATAAATTCCAATGTGCTTTGTAAAAATTTCTGTTAGAAGTCCCACTCCTCAGTATTACCTCAATGCATTTCATATAATCATATAATCACATAATCATAGAACCAACTAGGTTGGAAAAGACCTTTCAGATCATCCAGTCCAACCATTACCCCAGGACTGCCAAGTCCACCACTAAACCATGTCACTGATGGCCTCATCTACGCGGTTTTTGAGCACTTCCAGGGACAGTGACTCCACCACTGCCCTGGGCAGCCTGTTCCAGTGCCTGATCAACCTCTCTGTGAAGAAACCTTTCCTAATCTCCAATCTAAACCTCTTCTGGTGCATCTTGAGGCTGTTACCTCTTGTTCTATCGCTCGTTACTCGGGAGAAGAGACCAACCCCCACCCCCCATCAAGCTTCTTTCAGGCAGTTGTACAGAACGATAAGGTCCCCCCGACCCTTCTCTTCTCCAGACTAAATCCCCGCAGTTCCCTCAGCTTTTCCTCATCAGGCTTGTCCTCCAGACCCTTCACCAGCTTCATTGCCCTGTTCTTTTTATTCATTTGAGCCAGTGTAACCAATTTTCGCGCGCCTATTTTCTGTATGTTCTTTAACTACACTATGTTATTTTCTTTCTGCATTTGCAACTGCTACTTTCCGTGCATTTTATTCACACTGATTTCAGCTGCTTTTAGGAAATCAGTCATATGGTCTTTTTTATTTATTTATTTTGGTGAAAGCACACTGAAAGTCAGTATTCTTCTTGCTTCAGTGCCTGAGAGCACAGACTTTCCTCTTTAGATATGAACACGGTGTCTTTTAAAAATATATGCAGGCCTAATTAAATTATACTTCCTTCAGGCTATTCAGACAATGCAAAATGAATATTAATCTTCCTTCTCCCTCTTCACCCATTCCTACAGTCTAATCAAATAATTATTTTGTTTTAACACTAGGTTTGTATTCTCTCAACAAGATACTTGTTATGTTATAATGTCCTGGGAGTCATTAAAGCTTCTTGCAAAATGCAAATATGTGAAGCCCTCCCTCTAATGTTTTTTAATTATTTCATGTGCCATCTGATCTTGCCCAGCACTTAGCTCTATCAAAGATCCAAACCCAGATTAGCCTGGGTGATCTTGCGCCCCCTCACAAGTGAGTCACAGTGTGAATCTTGTCTCCTATTGCCTTTTATTTTAATTGCTATTTTGTTATTAACAACTGAGAGTTCAATATGCTGACAGGAATATACTGGATGGCCAATATTTATTCATGTAAGAGGGGAAAGGAAAATAACTTAATTCCCAGACTTTGGCATCTCTGTTATCTTGCAGTTTCTGGTGTTCCTTACTGAAAGAATACAGAAATTAGCCTTTAAAAGAAGAATACCTTTGGATCTGGAGAGAATTACTTTCTCTCTTTCTCCCTTCCTCCCTTCCTTCCTTCTTTCCTTCCTTCCTCCCTTCCTTCCTGAATGCCTGCCTGCCTGCTTACCTTCCTTCCTATCTTCCTACCTCCCTGTCTTCCTTCCTCCTTGCCTTTCTTCCTTCCTTCCATGATGTGGGTAAGGGCATCCTCCTCAGTATTACTCCAAGAAAACAATCACATCAATAGCAAACTGATGAGAAGGCCTTCCTTTTGAATAGTCATAATATTGCAGCAGTTTACTCTTGGGCAGTTTATTTGTCGGACACTTACTGAGCACTACAAAATACATTCAGTTTAAAGTTGTCTGTCTTCTGCTCATGCAAATAAGTGTAATGAGCTGTTTGTCCATTATTTCCCCAGGAACTTTAGACTTATTAAAGAACTTTGAGTTGACAGACACACACTGGTACCAAAGAAAATATATTACGAAAGAAAAAGAAAAAGAGAAAATAAATCCCTTTAAATGGAGATCGCACCAAAAGAACTAACAGCAATGTAGAAATCTGCTGAATACCAGGTTTAATCTAATTCTCAACTCATGAAGATATTAGTAGTTCCATAGAAGACTAATTCAAATTCAGAAGTGGCCATACTTTGGTCCTCTGCATGGGTGCAGTCAGCCCTACAAGGCTGAACCTGTGTATCTGTGTCACTCTGGTTTGAGTGTTTTTCTAACTTTAGCTTTCCCATTCTGCTCCGTGAGTAAGAGCATGCAGTGCTCTTTTCTGCTCTGTATGACGAATGCGGAATACAAACAGAAATCTTGATCTTCACAGCCGCCTTTGTAAGAAGGTGCATTAAAGGGTACGCAAGAGGCAGCCATGAAGCTACTCCTTGCCAGAGGGGAAAAAAAACCAGTGGGGTGGTAGAGAAAGGCAGCAGCAGTTTCTGGAAGCTGTGTATGTTTAATCAGAAGTGTTACTGTGAATCTTAAATGTGCGCTTGAGAAGATCATCCGGGAACCTGAAGGGTTCAGCCTGGCTGGCTGTCAGTCCCTCAGTTCCAGGACACTCTTAGAAAATCAAACGAGTAAAAAGACCAGTGATATTCTAGATTCTTCTTCTTCTATTTAAACTTTTTGTTTCTTAGAAGTCTGTCTAGGAATAGGAATGTAAGTGAGCTTTTTCTCTGTATTTGTTGTGTCCGTATCTCCTTGCCCTTTTTACTTCACAGCTTTCCTCCCTACCCTGCCTCTTTCTTCTTTCCGCTTATCCTGGATCTGTGTCCGAAGTTAATGCTACTTTGAGAAGGCTAGATCAGATGTCCTCCAGAGGTCAGTTCCCACTCAGCATACTAGATGGCTCTGTTGATTAGTTTATTTATGGATCTGATATCAGAAATAGGCTGTGAAAGTGGTAAGAAAGCCAGAGGAGGTGGAGATGAGCAGTGAGCATCAGCCAAATGCTTTTGTGCCTGTGCAGGAATGGAGATGGTGAGAGCGTTTCATTTAGGCATGATATGTTGCAAGTTAGGCAGTTTTCTGGCAGTGATAGAAAAGGAATATTCTACCTGAAATGTCAGCGCCTGGAAACAGTGTGTGGAGAGAGACCCAAAACATGGGCTGTATGGTGGTTAAACTCATGCGTATTCCATGATCTCTCAACAGACAAAGGAGGCCAAGCTGCAGTTAAGCACAGTGGGAAATGGCCACCACTGAGAATCAAACACTTGGAAATTCTCTCCCAGAGAAAGATACTGGTAAATTGCCCTCATCACCAGGGCTGGAAATGTCACTGAGCTGTTTGTGAAAGCAGCAGTGGGGACTACTTCTCACTCTGCAGGGAGTGGATGACTTCTCTTCCCATAAAAACAAATTGGGGTTAAAGCAACTGTGAACAAGACAGCAGTATGGAGAGTAAGCAACAGGAGGGATCACCTCTGATCTCTCATATAAAATGAGGTAATGTGAGGGCCAGCCATAAAGAAATGGCCATCTTCTTACATGTTATTGGAAATTTGTCATAAGGGCCTCAGGGGACTTGTGAAACAGTAAGATCTCGCTATTGCTAACAATAAAACATGCACTAAAATCCACATTGCATTGGAGCACCTAGGAAAGTGCTCAGTAATGGACTGAAAAACAGATTACAAGAAAATCCCTAACACAGACAAGAGCGGCTAGCTACATTTCTATATTGAATGTTACCTTTCAAACATCAACTTTATGAGTTGTAAAACACAGAAAACTCGTTCATTCTATTGCATGTTCATAGTGTTATTAGTTGTGTATTAATCTCAAGTTGCTGACTAAATTCACTTCAGAGAACAGCTATGGAGTGTTTCAGCGCTGACATCTGTGGAAATTTCCCTTCTCTCCAACAAAACGATTTTCCCACCTAGTGGTTAATCCAGTGGAGCATTGCCACTGCACAGAAGGCTAATACTTTCTTCCTGATGTCATTGATATATAGAGGAAGATTTTCTAGGGTGCCAACAAGAACTTTATTTCAAAAGCAGTAACAAAGATATTCTATCCCTAGATCTTAAGAAACTGCTGTAGCAATTATGGCCTAGAACATCAGAGGCAAGATTTCCCCACACATTCAAGGTGTATAAAGGGCTACAAAACAGGATTTAATTTCTCTGACCCAGAAGCAACCCATCAAGGCCTTGCAACCCTAGCAGGATGGGTGAGGATGTCTAGAATGCAAAGAGATGGATCACTGCTATATTCTGTTACACACATGGACACTGAGAAAATGGGTGGAAGAGCTTATGAAAGGGAAAAACAGTTCATGACATACACTGGATTAGCTGCCAATCTAGCTGGTGTGTTCCTGCAGCTCTTCTTCTACATCTCCTTGGATGTGTCCAGAGAACACTGGTCATAGCTGAGACTGGGCTGTGAAGGTTAGGCACACAAAATCTACCTGCAAACCTGATGTCTTCCTGTGTTAAACCTGGCAGGTTGTATTCTAAAGATGTCAAACTTAGTGCTTTCTCTTCACATCTTCCCATGAAGCAGCTTACAATCCATGCTGATATGTTCATGGAAAAATGGATAAGAGAAAAATATATCAACTTACTTTAGGAGAATTACAAGCACTTAAAAAATTACTCTGCATCTCTGGGATGCAGAAAATTTATGGCACGGTAGTTGCTTTGCCTGCTCACCCTCATGACCGCAGAGTGTTCTCTACAAGTAGGTGAACTTATACCTGCTCAGACGTAGGCTGCAGTCATGGAAGGGAGGGAGAAAGGAGAAGTAGGGGGGAGGTATGAAACTTAAAATGTTTAACCTTTTCTGTGATGGGGAAAATTTTCTCAGAGTAGTGTCAGCAGGAGATGCTCTGGACTCCAAATCTCATCTTACATTTTACGCTCAAGGATCCCTGTGTGGCAGAATGCTTTTCTGGAGCGCTGACCTAATGTTCCTTGAAGCACTGGAAACAGTTTTCATGTAAGTCAGAGTCCTTGGAGGAGGTTGCAAAGCACCCTGAAGAACGCTGTAGATTCTGAGAGTGAGCAAGCCTGTCTGCTCAGCTGTAACAATAGTTTGTAGTTCCAGTATAATTTATGATGAGGTTGGTGAACATGGCTTGGAAAAGCACATGTACTAAATACTCCTGCTGTGACAGGGAATGATCATGTGTGATGTTATGCTGTAGTTCTGAGTGGGTAATAGCCTGTAATGTGCAGAAGGGACAAGCCGCTGTAAAGAAGCACACATCTGACTGTGACTATTAATTCTTCCAGGGGTGGCTGGGAACTTAGGGAAATCATGCTACTCTGACATGGATTGTGCTACAAAAATAGCTAGAGCCTTCATTTTACCTCATCTGTTTTAAAAACCACTTCTCTCATTGTTTACTTCCCCCCTTCCTTCCCTGAGTGTGCATTTCTGTAACTAAGTGATTATGAGAAGACATCTTTTGTGTTGGCAAGAATGGCAACTACTGATAGGGAGTCTTTCTGAAGGGACAGAATCTTTGCTGTTGGTTCCAAGTTTGTCTTTTCCAGCTACAAAATAAATCAATCTCATGCTGTGTAGCTGTTGAAGCGAGACATTTCAGTGTAATACATGAATGCAACTTTATCTATAAAAATGGCATACCTTGAAAATCAATTTCATGCCAAAATGGGGTGTTGATCATTTTTACTTATTATATTTGTACTCAAGGCACTAAAGGGCAAACCACGGTATGTAATTTGGCAGACATTGGTCTACTGCATGTGCATATAGCCAGTTAATTATATATTGTATTCTGCAATGCTAAATGTACTGTTCAGGTCACGTAAGTGCTGATAGCTTGTGTTACAGGCTGCAGGATGGCATTTGTATTACAAGATTAAGATTAATCTACAAAATTAAGACAGGTTCACAACTGTGGCAATTGGTTTTGAAATGATTTATGGAGTACACATTATGTCGTTTTCCTCAGTAGTGATATTGTACCTCCTTCTTTTATATTTCATAAAACATTTTGGAACATGGGTGTGTGAGGAGGTTTACATCATCACTGTGTAGTATATCTTAAACAGGAGGAGATAAGTATGCTGAGACAGATATGTTTATGGTGGTCAGGCTGGGAAACAGTTTGCACACAAGAACTAAAAACATCCTTGGTACTCTTGAGTAGAAGTGCAGAACTGTGCATTTAAGTTTTGGTTGGCATGCCAGTTTCAAAAACAAAATGATGACTGTTGTACTTTAGGTATGTATGGGAAAAAGAAACACTGAAAAATATACATTTACCTCAATGCAAATCAAACTCATCTTCAATTGTGTTGTTTTGGTTTTGCAACTGCAGTGAAAAAATTTTGTTTGGATGAAGGCTTTTCCTAAGTGACAGTAGTAAGACACCTAAGTGATACCCATATCTTCTTGTGACCCTCTGTTTCTATTTGAATGCGTATTTCATCAAATGCGAATGCAGGTATTCAGCGCAGTAATTAGGCTGAGAGTCTGAGAACAAGCAAAGACACTGCTTGCATAGACTTACCCCAGGCAGCAGTATTATTTGCTTCTGCTGTGCCAGGAGGTAAATAATTCTTTATTTTTACTAAAAAGCCTGGTTTGATTTTTATCTTATCGGTCTTTACATCTTTAACATCTTTTCTAAAGGGATACATTTTGTCTTCATATCCTTTATGGACATTAGACCTAATCCTCTTTTCTTTGTTGACTTGCATGTGTAAGTGCAAGCCAACGAGTGAAACTTGCACTTGCAAGTGCAAGTACAGTAAAAACATTAACTCATAGACCCTTGAAATTGAAACTGTGAAAACTGAAGGGCAGCGGTGTCTCTGGTGGAGTGGAGACAAGAAAAGGTTATCTGTTAAATCCTCCTGTCTCCTGGAAGAGGAGTGCAGCTCGGTCTTGCGTTGCACCATGCATCATGAAGTATTTGTCCCTTGTGGCTGCAGCCCAGACAGCTTGGTAAGACCATGGCTGCAATTACTGGATTCCTACCATTGTGAAACCCTTCTGCCCTCTACAGTAACCTTACATTTTTAACTTATTTAATGCATTTTGGATTACTGCAGGAAGCAAAACCCTTTCACGATGCAACATTCTCAAGTCCTGGCAGATAACAGCTCTTCACTGTCTCTTCAACTTTAACTCTCTGCTCCTTAAAATAAGGTCAAAATATATACTTTAGAGGTATAAGCTTTCCATCACTGCAGTGCCTTCTCTGTCTTTCCTGCTGGTATTCATCATTTTACAAAGCTGGAAGCCTCAAACTAATGACTTTTGAATATTAATGTGAGAAGAAACTAGAGACCGCCTTGGGATTAACAGTTCTCCAGGATGATCAGTCTGCAAGCTTCTGTCTCAGTATGTTCTCATTCTCTCTGGTGAATTTTGTTTGGCCCTGGTGACTTACCTTTTTATGATTATTGTTCTTACTATTCCTAGCATTAGGTTGTTTAGGAAACCTAGCTGTGCAGTCACTTCCTGAAGGTGTGGTGGTGTGCTGCGGAAGCATACCTAGTTGGGTCTGTCACTCTATTCCTCACCACTCTGACCTCCTTCTTACAGAGGCCTTTGTTTCTTTTAAGATTTGGGAAATTGCTTTTCTGTCTCTTCTCTAATACTACATAACTTGCTAATGGCCTGAGATAATTGATGTAGAGTTTTCTGGGTAAATCAAAGCCAACACTGACTACAAAAGCCAAAGATCCCACAAAGCATGAAATCCTCCTACTCTGTTGCTTCTTGAATGTCATCTGTATGCCTAGTGCTGAGTTTCACACAAAGAGCACTGCATTTGGGGAAGTTTTTGCCTTTTTTTTTTTTTTCATTCATATTAAGATAGAAAATACTTTGCATGTCGGCAAAGTTTTGATATACTTTATGATGAGCTTTACTATAAAGTCACATATGCTCCCTTTCACACATGGACAAGACTGTAACAGGTCTTCTTTCAGCTCCTGTGAATTTAAGAGCCTTACTTTACACCCAGTCATCCTTCTGCTCTTTCTGACACCTCCTAGCAGTTTGATAAAATCTCATCATGAGAGTCTCTCATCTTGGAATTATAGAATTATAGAGTTCCAGAATCCTAGGTTGAAAGGGACTTCAAGGATCATCTGGTCCAACCTTCCTAAGCAAAGAATGACCTAGACAAGATGTCTCAGCACCTTGTCCAGTCGAATCTTATAAGTGTCCAGTGTTGGTGAGTCCATCACTCCCCTGCAGAGATTCTTCTCATTGTGGAAAATTGGGAGATTGCTTTCGTTGTGAAAAATTTTCTTTTTGTGTCCAGTCGGATTCTCCGGAGGAGAAACTTGTGCCCATCACCCTGTATCTTTTCCATGTGAGTCATTATGTGGGAGCATGAATGGCATAGAGCTGGTTCAGTGTCTCTGCTCTGTGGCTCATCACAAAATACTGTGCAGCTGCGCCATTCTCCTCTGGCCAGAAAAAATACATGGGGGTGGGGGTGGGGGTGCTAGACAGCTGCTCTGTCTGCTTCTGTTGTCACTTTAAACCAAAGTTTAAAAATTGCAGGTCTGAGTCATGCTATGAGCTCAATTGCTGACTCCTTGTTTGGCCCTGGGCAGGTCACACAGTTCATCACCGAGTTATGGGACATTTGCCTGTCCAGAATGACTCCCTGGCCATGTCTGAAAGTCAGTCTGAATGACACTGAATTCTTCTCTACTAAAAGTAAGTTAAACCTGAAAAGCCTTCTGGTTTCCACATGCTGGAAGCAAACACTTCACTTGTGAATACCACAGAATTGCCGAAGAATGTTAAGGCATTGGAGTCCTTAAACTGTTTGCTCTCCCAACAGTAAGAAAAAGATAATAATACTATTGCACGTTGTAAATGTATTGCTGGGTTGATGGGGAAGAAAGTAGTTACAGTTAATTTCATGTGCATAAATATGTAAGAATGCCATATGCAACCCATATCATAATTTATCTCCTATGCCCTATTTCATGTAATGGCTGCTATCAGGAGCTCTGGATATATTTACCTGAAGAGGTATTTTCCAAAATTCACAGAGGTTTCTGCTATTACTGAATGAAGTCATTTGAATAGCAAAGTGGCCAAACTTGCTGATGAAAAGACTACTGCAGGTAGCTTGAGACAGTCGGGCAACATGGCGGTAAATTACATTCACTGTTGATGGCTGCAAAGGGAATACAAATCGGATGGAACAAATTAATCTCCTTATATACATCGATGACTTCTGAATTAGTTGTCACCTTCCAGGGAAAAAATAAGCTATGGGTTGCTTTGTGAAAGCTCAATGAAGATGTCTGCTCAATTTGCAGCATCAGTCAGAAATTAATAAGCTGCTGAACAGCTTTAAACTGAGGCTAGGGAGCACCACAGCAACAATGTTCTGCACTACATATTTTCTGAATGGGGCCCTGCTGCTTTGGGTACAGGTTTATTTTAGGCTTCTCTCATTGCCCCTAAAAATCAGAAAAAGTCAAACTCATGAGCAGAAATCAAAGAGAAATCCCTGAACAAGCAACAAAAATTGGCAATTTTTTTTCACAGCCACTGTAGGAAGGATCTGTAGAGTCTCAATCTGTAGCTAGCTTTGGAGTTGCATGACCTCCCTGTGATGAAGAATGGAAAACCAGGCTCATGGCTGAGGTTGGCAGGAGTGCCCAGCCATAAGGATGTTCAATCAGCTCATGAGGATCATCAGCTATGAGAGACAATCTGGGTCAGGGACATAATATCTGAGAAAAGAGGTGCCAAAAGCAGTATATTATAATTTCTTTTTTTTTTTTAACAGTTAATGCCTTTCTACGATCTCCTTCTAAAAAGCTTTTTACAAGTGTTTGCGTTTACCTGTTTGTATTTATTTGTCTTATTTTTCTTGTTTTACAGAAATGAGTGTTGACCATCAGTTAGGTGAGAAACTAGCTTGCTCCTTGTAATAGTACGTATAATCATATATTTTGTTGCAGTGAAATGTTTCTTTTCCTCTGAAGAAGCATCATTCTTTGATTCTTACAGGACTTAGGATGCGAGTGAGAGCCATTTTGACAATTCAACAACAAATAAACAAGCTTATTTGTTCCTGTGAACTGTAACTTAATTACAGTCTTTCTGGGAAACCTATGGGCTTTGATATAAGATGTTTTCTTCCTGCTCATAATATTTAATTATTTTCTGGCTGTCAATCAGAAAAAAAAAAAAAGATTATTTTCCCCAGCTTCATTCTACTTAAACACAGAGAACATGAGGTATCAGGTAAGAAACAATAAAAATGTTAAAGGTCAAAGGTTGAAGTATTCCTGCCCTGGATTAAAGATTACAATATAATGCCAGAACAATGGCAGGTTAAGAAGGGGATAAAGTTAATGGGCTGTGAAATTAAATAATACATTTAGAGGGTGCTCAATCTGTTACTGACAGCTATTGATTGCAGAAATATTTGGCCATTTTTAAAGGTGTTTTTTTGCTTTGTGCTCAACTGATCAGCTCTCTGGAAGTGGTCACTTAAGGGTATAAGCATGAGTTACTTTTACCTATAGATTAGTGGTATAACAATTTAAGATGGTTGGTTTTAATGAAATTATAGTTAACAGAAGTTGAGGGAGAATGGCAGTTTTGCTAGCAGGCATTGTTTGAGGAGATTATGCAAAATAAGCATTGAATTTCATGTCAGATATCAAGAAGGCTGAATACTCTCAAATCCATGGGATTTTAGGATGTTCACTCACCCCACTTTAGGGAGAAGCTTGCAGCATTTTCCATAAAATCCTAGAAAAGGTAGTAGAAAGGGACTCTGAAGGTCCCTGCTATAGCCTCCTGCTCAAAGAGCAACTGCTACTAGCTTGATGTCTCTGTCTTTGTCTAGCTGAGGCTTCAAAACTTCCAATGATGAGCATCTACAGCACCTCTGTGTAATGAATTCCAGAGCTGTACTGCTTTCTGCTATTGTCTTTTTTTTTTTTTTTTTTTTTTAAGGACTAGACAAAATCAGTATGACTCATTTAAAAAGAGTGGACTTTGTCTGCAATTTAACTCTTCTGTTGTTTGGTTTGTATATATAGAGTCACTTTCTCATCTTATGTATCTACCTATCCACTTAGTTTACTTCTTTTTAGGTACAATACCTACTGCTTATGCTTGCATTGGTCTTGCATGAGGCACCAGTACCATCAGCAAGACTGGGGTTCATGCATAATACAGAAATCTAGCTACTGCTACTAGTGGTAGATGGACAATGACCCTTGCATCTACTGGTGGTAGATGACTTGACCCTCTGTGCCTGTGTTTTGTTGAAAATGCAATAATAAAAAATACAGAAGTCCTGTTCCATATAAAGATCTGAAGTGATGCTGCCTCATACTTAGCAAGCAGAAAGTCCTGTGGTAAACTCGCCTTTCCCTTTCACTAAATTTTCAAGTTCCTTTTGAGCAAGCCTTAAAGATTTTGCCTGGTGCTTTGAATTGCTCTGGACATTGGGAAAGCCCACAAAGAAGCCTGTGGTACATGGTGATTGCTGGAAAATCTCCAGGAGTGTTCCCTGGAGTTAGCCTTGTTGGACAGGTCTTGTCCTTTCCAAAGAGGATCGTGTTTCAGCAGCTTGACATGCAGGGGCTTGGTGAAAGTCAGGGCCACTTGACTGCACAGTAGTGAGTGCATAGGTTGGTACTGGGACTAGTGCTGTTCAACATCTTTGTCAGTGACATGGACAGTGGGATTGATGCACCCTCAGCAAGTTTGCCAATGACACCAAGCTGTGTGGTTTGGTTGATACCTGGAGGGAAGGAACGCCATCCAGAGGGACCTTGACACGCTTGTGAGGTGGGCTGATGCCAACCTCATGAAGTTTAACCATGC
>WYDI02036533.1:0-23583 GCA_009867235.2 Psittacus erithacus | reverse complement strand
TTTTTGGTTCCCCCCCCCCCCCCCTGGGGGTTTGGGGGGGGGGGGGGGGGAAGACAGTTTGTGAGGGGGAACAAGCAGATTACATGCTTTTCTAATTTACGACTGAGCTTAAACCACGACACCTTGCTTGCCTTTCGGTACATTTGGCCTGCCTGGCAGTTGTTAGGTGCAGCAAGAGACAGCATCACCCTGGCCTAAGGATCACAGGACTTTCATAGTTAATGTGGTTGCAGAGACTGGATTGTTGCTATTTGCATATGCAAACATTTTTGCTTGGGTAGCTATATGGACATTCAGCTTTTGCTGTGGGCATAATGGTTTTCTTCTCATGATCCATTTTGTTTCCTAGTCTGATGTTTGAAGGAAAACCCTCTGCTGTCTCATTTATTCTGTCTTTCTATTACATAGGAATGTGCTAATGGAACATGCAAGAAAAATCTAGAAACGCGAAGACAGACAACTTGTGTGAGTAACCACTAGAAAAGGATAAATTTACAAATAGTACGAATTGAGTGAAGTATTCCGTTGCCCAAGTCTGCCTGAAATTGACATGAATTACTTGAAGCTACGACCACCATACCCAGTTGAAGGAACTTTTACTTCAGACTTCTAAAAATCTATTTGGAGAGAGTTACCTTTTTAATGTTCAGCTCTTTATTGTTGTTTGGATTACAGAATACAGTTTGAGCAACACTGAAACTACTGCTTTGATGCATGAAAATTGGAAAATTTAAAAAGAGCTTCATCTTTTGTTTACCCTTCTGAATAAAGGCAATGTGTAATCCTGTCTTTGTGCAACTGTGGAGCAAATAATTGGGGATCTGCCAATACGCAAAAGAGAACAAACACAGTACTACTATTTTACAATGGCCAGAAACAATCTTGCATAGGTAACAGCTATGCTGCATTTTAACTTGATTAAACAGAAGTTGACCTATGCAGAATTAGGAAATGTTTTGTGATTATGTCTTTAGCAATATCTAAGTAAACCCAGGATCTGTCACTGCACCATCCTGCACAACTTTCACATGTTCCAGTCCTAAAAATGACTGCATTTTTAAACTTAAAGGCACAAGGTTTAATCAACTAAAAAGACTGCAGAACTTCTTCCAAGTAACTAACACTTACTGCTCCAGAAGAGCAAAACACTCCAGAAAATGTCTGCTTTAAACACAAAAGAAGCGTCTGTTGTCATAAACAAATAAAGGATGCTCTTACTGAAGTGATGTATTGTTTTGTTGGACTAATGTCTATGAATGATCTGTTTAAGTTTCATCATGTCATCACAACTGTTCTACTTTCAGTCGTTACTGAATACAATGTAACTACACAACTCAGCATGGACAGTTACTTCTGGTAGATTACAGAGAAGGTATCAGGTTTGTGATGGCCCCAGAGAATAGGAATTTTAAATGTTTGGTCAAGTGGCTAATTAGGCTAATTCTCCGGGAGAATGCTGTGGAAAACAGCGTTCAGGTAAGCAAAATTCACAGCCTTTCCCTTATCCACTAAGCAGGCCATCTTGTCATAGCAGAAGATCAGGTTGGTCAAGCATGACCCGTCTTTCATAAACCCATGCTGCCTGGGCCTAATCATCTGGTTGTCCTGTAGTGCACCACAATCTGCTCCATAAGCTTCCCCAGTACGAAGGTCAGACTGATAGGCCTGTCATTTCCTAAATCCTCATTAGGATCTCATCTTATTAGGTCCCATGGACTTGGGCATATTGAGGTTTCCTAGACAGTTTGAACCTGATCTTCTCCAAGTCCTTGCTTTTGGATCCTATGAAATGGGTGGCATGGCTAGCGCCCTTGTCAGTGGAGGCAAAAACCTTGTTGAGTACTTCAGCCTTCTCCATGTCAGTTGTAGCCAGGTCTCCCATTTTGCTTCTTAAGGGGGGGGTAAAGTTTCTTTCATCTTCCTTTCCTGTCATATGTACCTGAAGAAACCCTTCCTGCTATTTGACAAGCCAAGTTAAGTTCCAGACATGCCTTGGCTTTCCTGATGCCCTCCTTCTCTCCTGGGTCATATCCCTATAATCTCCCTAGGCTGTATATCGCTGCTTTCACTGCCTGTGCCTTTTGGTTTTGTGTTTCAATTTGGCGAAGAGGTCTTGACTTAGCCAAATTGGTCTCCTCTCTCCCATCCCAAACTTGTTCCATACTAGGACTGAGAACTTTTGTGCCCTAAGAAAAATGTTTTTAAATATCTTCTCATTCACTCCTTTGTGTCTTACGGCAGTCTTTCAAGGGATCCTACACTCTTGTGTTCTAAATAGCCAAAAGTTTGCCCTCCTGAGATTTAAGATCATGACTCTACTTTTCCATTTTACCCATCCTGTACCCCTCAAGACTGAATTCCACCAAGGCATGATCACTGCCGCCAGAGTTACCTTCAATCCTGAGATCTCCAGTAAATTCTTCTGCATTAGTGAGCAATAGGTGCAGCAGTTCCTGTCTTCTGGTCAGGCTTTTCTGTACTAGGAATATACTACCTGTACTAGGAATCTCTCCTAAACACACTCCAGTAGTTTCTCAGGCTGGCTGCAGTTTGCTGGTGCACTTTTCCACCAGATATCCAGGTGGCTGGATCCCCTCTCTGGATCAGAGCCTGTGAGCATGATGCAGTTGAAGAAAGAGCTTCATTGACCTCCTCTTCTTGATTGGGTGGCCTGTAGTAGACACCAAGCACAAAGTTTCCTTCATTGACTTGATCTCTAATTTTCACCCATAAGCTCTTTGCCTATGCATTGTTGTTCTTCAGAGATAGTTCTGTGCAATCTTATTTTTGACATAGAGGACAGCTCCCCAACTCTCCTTCCTCACCTGTTCTTTCTGAATATTTTATAGCCATAAATCACAGCATGAAGGCTTCAATCTGCTCCCCATCTCTGTTTCCCAGCTCAGCAGACTGTGTACCCTCTGAACTATTAAAGACTGAGGTAAAGAAGAAATTAAATACCTCTGCCTTTTCCCCACCCTTTGTCACTGTGTTTCCCCATGCACTCAATACCAGATGGAGAGTCTCCTTAGCCCTCCTTTTGTTAATCTACTTAAGAATCAGTTTTTACTGTCTTTTACTGAAGCAGTCAAATTAAGTTCTAGCTGGGCTTTCACCCTTCTATTTACTCCCTGCATAGCCTTACAAAATCCGTGCAGTCCTTCAGACTCATCCGCCTCTTCTTCCAAAAGTTATAAACTCTCGTTTTTCTCCCCTAATTTCCAGCCAGAGTTCGCTGTTCAGCCTGGCAGGACTTCTTCCTTGATGTCTTGTCTTTTGGCACATGGGGACACCCTGCTCCTGCACCTTTAACATTTCCTTCTTGCAAAGTGTCCAGCCTTCCTTGACTCCTTTGCCCTGCAGGACTGCTTCCCAAAGGATTCTGCTAATCAGCGCCCTAAACAGGCCAAAGCCCGCCCTCCAGAAGTCTGTAGAACGTTAATGAATCCATCATGTGTGTAGATTCTATTTAGTCAGATGTCCTGTGAAGGACCATTCCTAATGGCAGCAGTGGATTCAATCTATAATTCTGTCAGTCTGACATTTTTAACCTATTCCATATTTTTATACTTTCTTCTTCATTGCCTATTATATGTGCATTTCCCTCAGAATTTAATGCAGTCTTTTATAGGTAAAAGGGCTGAAGAAGTGCTGTTGCTGAGGGTTTTCTCTTTCATTGGACAAGTTTTATGACTATTAACTATGAACAACAGATTTGTTGTTGATGTTGTTTGTAGAAGAACTACTTTTATCCATAGCACAAGGATTAATAATTAAGAAGGAACAGGTCCGTTAAGGTATGCAGCAGAGTGGCTTGCCAACCTTTTGAAGAATACTTAATTTAAAATTGCAGGGAAAAAAAAAATAAAATCAGAGCATCATTCAGTTGCTTCAAGAGTTTTGTTACAGTAAACAAGGTAAACGGTTGTGGCATAAAATAAAAATACTTAATTTTAAAGTTTATTCCTTTTTAGCTGGCTAAATAATTTATATTTAATTCATATTAAAGGAAAATTTTTTGAAACAGGGAGTGAAGCATAGTTACATAATCTGTCAGTTCTGGAATCTGTCCTTTTAAACAAAAGCTTTTGTTCTTCATAATGTAGGAAGCAGCTTTGTAAAATTCAAAAGGGCATATATAGGTTTAAATGTCTGAGATATATGCGTCTTAATAATAACAAGCCTTAAGTCTGAGTAGCTGCCATGAATTTAAAATGGAAAGATGAATCTAGAACTGTTTAACATTGCTGGGCTAATTCATAATTTGATTTCTAGTACTGCTTCTCTACAAACAAGCTTTATGAACTGCAGACAGCAAACATTGCTGCAGAATGAAAACAACAAAATACCAAAATATATGTGAGCTACAGACTGGGTAATGCCAAAGATAAAAGAATTATTTTAGAAAAATGTCCTAAAATGTTCTAAATCATCATTTAAATATGTCTAAACTAGCTTTCAAGTCTGTACAATGCATACAATGGCATCGTGACAGATGTCTCATCTGTTTAAGAGCTGTCTCAGGTGCAGTGTCATTGACAAGTGATTATATTTGGATTACAGTATTCCTTAGTGATATCTTCCTTTGCTACTTTTGTACAGACTGAAAATATTTTCCATACAGTGTTTGCTACAGGACTGACAATTGTGTCCACTTTTAAGGCCCCCCCAGCATTGTGCCTGGCAGGTGTAGGTGTATGGACTATATGTTTCTCTCGCCTGGTAATCTGCAACAGGTCTCTACCAATCCTACTAACTAGGGTGAGTCTTTGTTAGAGGAACAGGGCACAAATTATTACTCTGCCTTGTCCTGTATCAACTCATACTCCCTGAGCAGTTCTACCATGACAGCAATCTTCTGCATTGCTCCATGGCATTCAGATTTATTACTTCTAATGCTGTTCTACATTAACTGAAGACTTGACATCATCTGCTTAAAATCTTGCTGTAGCTACAAAATACCTGGTGGTGATAAGAGTAGCATGTGTTTAGAGTTGTGCTTGTTTGGGCTTTTGCCTTGAGAAAAGTATAAAAGCTCAATATTTTTGAAGGTTCTAATTTAATTACACTTTGCATAAAGAAACTCTGTCTGAAGTGTTTATATGCTAATCTCTTCCTCGATGTAAATAGCACTATTTTTTTTTTTTTTTAATTAGCTACTGTATATAAAATTTCTTATTTGCAAGTCTATTTGTTACTTTTCAGGTTCCTCTGTATCTGGTAAAACAATATAATGTTTTATTACTTCTGTTTGTGGGTTTGGGTTTGGGGTTTTTTTTATGTTTTTGGTTTTGCTGTTTGTTTTTATTTGTTTGTTTTGTGGTGTCTGGGGTTTTTTAAGTAAAATGTTCTCTTTCAAGATTAAGTTTTTCCTCATATGATGTGAAATTAGCAAAGTACAGAAATACATGTATATTGTGCATTGTATTTCCTGAAAGATTAAATTCTTGCTTAAATCTAAATTATTACTGAAACCTTAGAGGATATAAATGTAGTGTGAACATACAGTCTTATTAAAAATATGCCTTATTGCCTTATATTAGTTCTAACACAGACAATACTCTTCATTGGACAGCTGAACCCCTAGATGAGAAAACTGACAAATCAAATCTTGCATGAGCATCCCTGCCAATAGTCATGTAGCTGTAATGTGTTATCTAAGAATAACAGTCTGAGGTAGCTGATTTATAAGAGTGTGAATGAATATAATTATCATTTCACTAAGTGTTTGAATTGAAGGAAAACTGTTAATGGAAAAGTAAAGTAAAGTGACCAAACAGTTTCAGGATGACATGCATAGTGGAAGGAAAGCTGTTTCTACTAGAGTTGTCATATATTAAAAGATCATATATTCAATAAGTTTAGATTTTTGCATGGCCTATTTCTTTTTTTGGACACCTGTTTCTCTCAGGTTCTTCTATTGTGCATAAATAATACTGGATTTTGCATTTGTCTATTGCACCATTTGTTCCTGGAAGAAAAGAAGTGCAGGTAATGAAGGTAAGCCAGGCCACATGACCTAACTGGTATTGATCTCAAAATATACCTTCAGACAATCAGAATGATCAAAAGCACAATTAGCCCAGGGACTCTGATATATGAACCACCATAATTTAAAGCTTGAGAAGAAAAGCAGAAATTAACATCTCCACTTTCTCATCTGCAAAAGAAAGACAGCAGTTTTATATGCCTGCTTCTCCAGGGAAATTGCTGATGAACTATGATAGTATAATTAATTTCCAGCAGTGTACATTGTGTGGTATGATCTTTATTTTTTTTTCCAGGGTTTTCTATAAAATATCAGTCTGCATCTTCTTCATACAAAAAAGCTGTAGCTAATAAAACCACATTATGCATCTCTTAATATGAATAGTCAACTGAAGCTGCAGGCTTGCATAAAAACTTCTATTGAAAGATTCACAGCTAGTTGTCACAGCCCTGAGAGCCACGATTTTTTTCCATGCTTTAAAGTGAAAGAGAGGGGAAAATACTCCTAATGTAATAAAGTATATTCAATATCATGTGATCATCTTAGAAAGCGGTGCACAAATATTCCTCCATTAAAGGATGCTTTTTCTTTAGAGAATCTCTTGTATCACACTTAATCATTAATTAATCATTAATGAAATAGGAAAAGTGCCATTTACTGTATTCAAAGCCTATTTGAGTAAACACCTTTCAGAGATGTTCTATGCCTATACTTCATAATCAATGTTTTATATTAAAAGGCATGCTGAAGCGTTAAAACTGGAATCTTAAAATGAAACATAGTTTAAGAACTGTGATTATATGAAGAAATTCTTGTCAGTAGGCATAAGTCAGAATTAATTATCTGTGCTTGGCAGAGATCCAGAATTACAAAACTGCCATAGCAAAAGGCTGATTTTAGTATCCTTACACAGAGACATCAGTCTTTGCAAAGCCATGCTTCAAAGAAGACGACTAATACCTCTTCACAAATTAAAGGGGATGCATACTGAGCCAGTAAGAATTATGTAGATCCCTGTCCTTGATGTCATCAGGGTTGTGGAGATACTGCATTTGATTTGCTAATGATTACTGCATTTTTTCCCTAGAACTTTTCTGTAATTTTATGTTAAGAGAGTTCCTACCCTCACTTTGGTTAAGTCTATTCTTTCTGGGAAGTTGAATTTTTTTAAGACAGTTTTAATGGGATATAACCATGTGAGAGTGTCAAAAATGTCTGGCTCACACTACTCACCTGAGGCTGTTATGAAATGCTTACAGTTTGAATTAAGGCCTATTCATCTGGGCCACTTCTTATTCTACACCTGGCAGTGGAAACTCAACATCTACGGAATGACAATATGTTTGCATCTATATCTATACCTATATAGATATAGATATCTATATATCCAAATTAACAATACTTCATAGCAATTCAGTTTTTAATTATTTTAGACTCAGAAGAAGGCAAATAATCTTAGGTAAAGACTTCTAGAATTTCATCTAAAGTTGCAATGAAGGACTGAGTGAAGAAACATGAAATGCTAATTTTGAAAAATTGCTTTCATAAACAGTGAGTTGCCTACATTTTCAGGTAAAACATTACAGGTGATTAGCCCTTTGTATAGGTTTTAAGCGAAGCCAAAAGTGCTAAACTGCACACATCTACTTTCTGCTTTCTTGTCTTCAGTTTTTCTTCTTGTACTCTCAGCTAAAAAATTTAAAGACTGTCAAGACTACAATAAATTCTACATATGCACATGTTACCTTTGGTTCAAAAAAATCTTCTTGCATTGACTAAATGTATCTGTCTGCTTTTATTTGGATATTCATGTCTTGTGAAAAAATGTTTATAGACTCAAGGAATCATAGAATGGTTTCGGTTGGAAGAAACCATAAATATCAAGTTCCAGCACCCCTGACATCGGCAGGGACACCATCCACTTGACCAGGTTGCTCAAAGCCCTGTTCAACCTCACTTTGGTGTTATCAATTTGTGGCTATTTGTCTGCAGAATATGCAAATGGATCACTCAGCTAGAAAACTGGAAAGCATCACAGTTCCCAAGTCTGTATGTGAGAAAATCTATGTAACAACACTGAAACTCTGCACCAGTATGAAGCTCAGAGATAAAAGGTCTCCTACAATTCAAATTATGATGTGTGACTTATGATATATTGCTTTCTGTGTTCTATAAATCAGTCTTTCATTCACAAGTATTTTTGTATACCCAGAGCACAGAAGGACGTCAGGAACTTGTAAATTCAGTACCATTCTATGATGCAAAAGAGTGGAGAAATCTTTTTTTTTTAACTAATCCAGAACTCATGTGTTGCCTTGACTATTATGATTAACTCCTTGGTGTCACAGTACCCATGTATAAAATAATCCTCCCCCACTTCAGAGGGATGCTAGACTTAATTCATTACATGCAGCATTTACCTAGAACACTTGTGAGTGTGTCTAATGAAATGAAAATTGGATAATATCTGCTTGAAGTTCTGCAGAGGGTCAGGATATTTGCTCTGCAAATTAGGTTCCTTATATCAAGCTGAAAGCAGAAAGTAGAATGATGGAAAAATTCTTGGGATTCTATTCAAAATTCCATCCGTAAGAACTGCAATTTAATTTTTTACACTCAACCATTAATCAGATTTTCTTCCTCTGAGTGTTATATGCGCTGGTGTCCTGGATTCAGCAGTAGCAGTCATTTTTCTCCTTCTTAGTAGCTGGGGCAGTGCTATGGTTTTGACTTTCAGCCTGGGAACAATGCCGATAACACCGATGTTTTCAGTTGTTGCTCAGTAATGTTTACTCTGACCAAGGACTTTCTGAGACTTATGCTCTGCAGGAAGGAAGGAAAGCCGGGAGGAAGCAGAGACAGGACACCTGACCCAAACTAGCCAAAGAGGTATTCCATACCACAGCATGTCATGCCCACTATATAACTGGGGCAGTTACCCAGAAGGGCTAGATCACTGCTCTGGACATGCTGTGTATCAGTTGGTGGGTGGTGAGCGGTTGTATTCTCTTCCCTTGTTATTTCCCTTATCATGATTATTATTATTGGTGGTAGCAGCAGTGGTTCGTGTTATATCATAGATACTGGACAGTTCTTACCTCAACCTGTGGGAGTTACATTCTTTTGATTCTCCTCACCATCTCTCCAGGAGAGCGGGGAGGAAGGAGGGGGAGTGAGCTAATGGCTGCATGGTTGTGGGTTGCTGGCTGGGCTTAAACCATGACAGTTCTTTTTGGTGCCCAATGTGGGGCTTGAAGGGTTGAGATAATGACAGATCTGACCAGAGTGTGTTTAATTGTATTTGTGATAAGCATTCATTGTTTTGGATTAATAGTCACTCGTCATAATGCTGATTTATTGGCTTTCAAAGTTGTTGCTCTTGATCTCAGAGTTTCAGCATTTCGTACCTTACTTAGAGCCGGTATTTGCTGTGTTAGCGCTAATCAGCTGGGGGCCTTGGTCTAAGGTTCTTGTTTCATTGTAGTTTATGGTAATGACTTGTAATACAATAGACTCATTGACCATGAAACTGACTTGGGTTGCGTTCCCAGTGTGGTCGCCACCTCTATACTTTGGGAGGTATATAATAGAAGTGTTTAGCAATTACACATCTTTTTTCCCCTCCTCAGGTGGTCAACCGGTGAAGGAGACATTCCCTTACCTTCCCAGCTCACCCAGCAGACTATTTACAGCATCATTTGAGAGTTCAGAAGGTTTTGAATGGCCTTTGGGTACCCTTAAGACACACTTGCTGATTGTGATGGGGATCACCATGTTGGCAAGCATATAGAGTGTGTTTTACCCACAACCATTTAATCTGATCTTGAGAGTTAAGTACAGCCAAGTTTGGGCCTTTTCTAGAGTTAGACGATGATATAGGAGGACCAAGAGATTTTCCCGGAGGCTGGACAGTCATGAGTGGCAGGGTGCGTGGGATAGTATAGGCGAGTATCTAGGCCAGTGGGCCCCTCCAGTGCTTTGAGACTTCACCATTGAACAAGTGCAAAATCCAGAAAAATTAGTAAAACACTTAAATGAGGTGTGTTGTCATCCTGGTCATAGCAAAGAGAGACAACTCATGGCAACATGCTGGGGCTTGGCCTATGCTTACAGAGCCGTGTTCAACACTATCCAGCACCTTCAAAGGGAAAAAAATGTCTCTGGATCTGCTGGCAAAGCAACAGACAATGCAGCTACTCAAACTCCAAATACAGCAGCTACACCAAACCCAGGGACAAGTACAGCATCTACTCAACCTCCAGTCACAACAGACAGCGCAGCTTCTCCAGCTCCAAGCACAGCAGCTACACCAACCCCAGCGACAAGCACAGTAGCTGCTCAAATCCCAACAACAGGTACTGCAGCAATTCCAACCACAGTGATAATCACTGCAGCTAAACCAGAAGACCAATTCGTGCCAATATTGGTTGCCTCTGTACGCAAGGGGAAAAGCAAAAGAAAGACAAGAAAGATGAAGAAACAAGATGAAGAAGCAATGCACTTACTGCTCAGGACAGCATCTGATCAGAAGTCATCATCATGTGAATCAGAGGGAGAAGAAGAAGAAGAGGTGACTGCTTGACTCTGGACCTCAGTAGAGCTAGAGAATATGTGAAAAGATTTTACATTCTTTTGATTCTCCTCCCCATCCCTCCGGGAGCAGGGGGAAGAAGGGGGGGAAGTGAGGGAGCAGCTGCATGGTTCTGAGTTACTGGCTGGGCTTAAACCACGACAGCTGGGTGAAAGCTTAACATTTAGGACAATACTGTGCAAAAATGAACTTTTTTGCAGTCACAGGTTTGAGATTTGAAAACACTGCAATAGTACATCACACTGTCAGAAGCAGAAATAGAAGACAAAGAAATAAAATACCCCTTATGGTTGAGTTACCATCTCTGGAGCTATTTAAAAGACATGCTGACATGGTACTTCGGAACATGGTTTAGTGGTGGACTTTGCAGTGCTCAGTTTACAGTTGGAGTCGATGATCTTCAGGGTCTCAGGTTAACAAAAAAATTCTACGATTCTGTGATGCTATTACATAGTAGGTAGCTGCATTTCTGAAAATGGTAACAGGAGCAGGGATGTCTTTGGTTTTGATGTACAGAAAAGCTGTAGTGTCATATAACACTTGATTATTGTAGCTGAAATGAAACTCGGGCTGAACCAGCTGGAATTCCTCCTCTTTATATGGATACAAACACGTCTTTACTACCTCCTTCTGGAAAGAATGAATGATGCTCTCTACCTCCACAGTGGTCAGTTTTGCAGACGGGGATGCAGCTAGGACCTCTTTCCCTTGATGTTCTCAGACTCAGACTAGACCTCAGCACTGTACCAGAGTAAGAATGTCAATATTCTTTCACATCCTGATACACTCTTGTAGAATCACAAGAAACAGTGAAACTCTGTGATTTCTACATTTTAGCCAGCTTCTCATTGCATTTGGGTTTGTGCAGTTAAGTGATCTTTTCAGGTTATTGAAATGTAGCCTCTAAAATAAGATTGACATGCTGGTTCACATCCATCATGCTTTGAGATACAAGTGGCAGGCATAGAAAATCTTCACACCAGTAGTAACATTATGTTTTCTTTAGCTACCAACATTGCAATGTCAGACGGATTAATTCTGGTTCAAACATCACCATCAGCACAAGGATTTCTGTGCCTGTAACTAAGGTAACAACATTGATGTTGTGTAGCCACAACAGAGTCCAATATGTCTCCCTACCCTCTGCTCTTTAAATCATTCACAGAAGTAGTTTGAATTTGCTTGTGTCAGGGAAATAAGCGTGAATAAATGCAAAGTATTGCTGTGCTGCCTTGGTTCTTAACCATCTAGGGCCTGTGTATAATATTGCATGTAACAGATTCAAACTGAAAGCCACACAAAGAACTTTAACAGCTTCAGGATTTGTCCCTTTTGCAGATAACTTGTTTTACAATATGCTTCTGTATCCTGCAATTCTGACATAAAAGCAAATGTGGCTTCTCTTGGTTATTATTCTTATTTCTTTTAGCTTTTCACAAAATCACAGTATTGTTGAGGCTAGAAGAGACCACTGGAGGTCATCTGGTCCAACCTCTCTGCTCAGGCAGGGTCACCCAGGGCACACCACTCAGGAATGTGCCCAGACATGTCTCCAGGGAAGGAGACTCCACAATCTTTCTGGGCAACCTATTCTAATGCTCCTCAAAAGAACTTTTCAATAAGCCAAAGCTTGTGATTTTGGGGTTTGGGGTTGATAGTTTCTGTTGTTTGCTTTAGATGTTGTTTGTTTGTTTGTTTGTTTGTTTTTTGAATGGATAACATCACAGATACTGTCTCATTTTTTAAAGCATTTTCAGATGCAGGATTTAGCCTCACAGTCTGTCCGTTTCACCTTGTGCAGTATCCTTTCAGGCGGTGCACACTGGTGCTACTGTGCTTCTGTTCATTCTGCCTGTAAGGCATAAAGAATGAAGATTTCTGCCAGAAGCTTGTTCGGACTTGATTTGTCAAGTAATATTCCTGGCCTCCCTGATTACAATTTCAGTGGTATTTTCCACATAGTTTACTTCATGGAATCTCCTTATTCTCATCTTTTAAAAGAAATCCTGTACTCAGCTATGCTCTTGTGGGGCTAGCAAAGGGCCCATGATTTGAAAACTCATCCATGTACCCAACATCTAGCTGTGCCCAGTGTTTGTGTTCGTGTTATACCTGCTTGTGTGTACGTGTTGTATGAGTGCAAAAAGTACATTGCTGTCTGACTGCTTTGAAGTGAGAGCAAACAATAAGATAGTATCCTAATTCCAACTCATGGTTATAAATAATTTGTTTCTTGACAAATGAGCAAGAAGTAACTCTGTAAAGACAAGTGCGCATAAAAATTGGTGTAAAGCATTTTAAACTGTTTGGTTATCTCTTAACTAAGCAGAAACATTTCAGCTAAATAGAAAAAACTTAAACGGAAGATTTTTTATTGTGATCAAATATGGACAAAGCCAGGATAGTGGTTGAAATTAGATCTAGTGCCGTTCAAAGCCAATATCAATGAACAGAAATACCCTTTTTCAAACTTAACAAAAAACCCTTTCCCATGTTTGAGGGGGAAAAAACTGTTTTAATATTGAAACGTAAGTGTGAGTTTTCTCATATAAAAGGTGTGACTTGATTACAAAATAACAGAATCAAAAGGGTTTCATAATTTGAACACTTGGAGAACAGAGAATTATTTTTTTTTTCCAGAGGGAAAAACCAGTTGTTGCCATCTCCTAGAAGTACTGCATACTTCCAAACAGAACATAACAGCATCTTACAGTACCCAGTTTTTGCAATTTTGAAGTTAGTGACTTGGAAGTATTATATGGGCAACTCAGATTTATCTTTTCATGATCATTGCAGCAAGCCCATCATTTCCTCACACTGGTTTTAAATCCCTAAGTTAACAGCATTGCTATAATGTAGGTAAAGTATTTTTCTCAAAAATTCTATGTCTACTTCTATACAAATGCCATAACTTTACATATGTGCTGTCTGAATGTTAACAAAGGATTAGTTCCTGCATATATTGAAATTCTATTCTGGACAGGGAGTAGACTGTGTAGTCCCTACATTTTTAGCTCTATTATTTCTTTGGTGATGTAATGAAAATGCTGGAAAGCGAAGTTTTGTGCTGCATTCAAGAAATACGCATATTTACAATCACTGTTCCAACAGCAAAAGGCTATGCTGTCTCTCTCAGTATGTATCTGTGTGGGTAGAGGACTGCATTTATGGGTGCATTTGTCAGTGCAGACCGCTCTACTGTTATAAAACTTATTGTATATGCGGTGCTGAAGAAGAGATGATGTCCTGAACTAATACTTATTCTTTATTAAACTACATGCAGCTAGGAAGAAACAAACTTCTTGTTCTCTCAACTACTCAACAAAGCAGAAGTACTGTAAAGTACTGAAGTACGCCACTTGACATCATTCCACCTTATTTTCCAAGGTCTGGACACCCACTATGCTATCTTATTAGCATTGTATGAAATAGAATGGTATTTTTAACATTAATATCAGACCAAAAGATTTACAGAGATGAGAATACCCTTGTTCCAGATTCTTGTTCTATTTGTTTCTACCAGCTTATTAAGACAGGCTAGTTCAAGTCCCAGTATACAGACCTTCAATCCAAAAAGATGGGACATACACAACTTCTACTGAGTTCAATGATAAAAAACCCCCAGAAACTAAATAACAAGTTCCATCCAAGTACAGGATTTTTTTTTTATAGAGGTCAAATGGATTTACAAGACAGCAGTATACTTGTATGCCTGCAATCTCTGATAATGACAGATAAAATATTAATAAAAAAATGCCTTGAAGTTGTTGTCATAGCTCAGAAAAGTTAAAAATGAACTTCTGCTCTCTTCTCTTCCAAGTACTATTTTGAATTTTGTCTATTATTCTTTCAAAACCTACTTAAAGGGGTTTCAAAATACCTGGTGTGATAGCTAATTATTTTTCTAGAAATCTAAGGGCTTGCCATCACGAAGAAGTCAGTGTGTGGTAGCTTGCTCACTGAATTTACGGTCTTACACTACACTAAAGCACTAAAGACAACCTTAATTTGCAGGAAGAATGTGGCTAAGAAGAAAGTACAGTGCAGTGTGAAGGTGGAGTCAATACCCTTTTGAAGTGCAACCAGGAGCTGCTCCTGGAGCTCAGTGTTAATTTATGCATTATTAATACACCCAGTGAGTAACATGTAGCAGACAGAGCTGTTGTGTCACATGGTGGCTGATGAAGATGCATCTATGCAGTTTACATTCTGCTTTTTTCTCTTTCCAAGTGCCGGTGTCTATCTAAAATTATCCTTTTCTTTTTCCTTCTACCCAAATTTCAGCATTTTACATGTAGCAGTATAAATACTCGTCCACCTTTTTTGAGAATATGAGTAGCTCTGCATCTACTCTCACTTTTGCCTTGGCCCCCTTTTCAATCAGCACTGAAACTCAGGTAGTATATGCTGTTCTGCAAAGACGCTCTAGGTGTTTCTAAATGGACCAAGAACAGAGCAGCACTGAGGCAGTATTTTCTGCAAGCTGATAGCTTTGTTAAAAAGCTTTACCTCTTCCTGGGTTAACATGACTGTACTCCTAAGACATACAGAACTGTTCCATGCCAAAGATGTTTATTGGCTCAGCATGTGCTGTGTAACAGGGCAAAGGCATCTTTTGAGTGTCTGCCACAGAACAGAATTGCTCAAATGCACTGAGGAAATACTGGGAAATCCCATACTTTTTGCTTATTAACTTTCCCTTTGGCATGATAGTGCTAAAGTGATGTAGAGAAGTTAAACTGTAGCCTACCTTTGTTTTCAAGTTCTTTAGGAAGTAAATAACTTGAAAACTCTTCTTGTTACAGGGAAATGTCACCCTGGGTTTGCTATTCAATTCAGTAGATATATGCTAACATTTGCTTTTGTATGAGACACTCTCTACTGCCAACTCTTTCAAGAGCTGTCCTTATGCAATAACCTGTTTTTCAGTGAATGGAAAGCAATGCTGAGCTCTTAGTGACTTCCAACATGGGCCTGCTTGCGTATCTGTCAAATATTTGTGAGTAGCTCATTGCTACAGAGTGGTAAAAGGTAATATGCACACATACTACTTGTTTGTGAGCATCTTCCAAAGCTTGTGCTGAATGGCTCCACTGTATCTTTGGTGCCTTATTGCATTTAGCAAGTCTTCTACATGCAATTAAGAAACATCATCCACAGAAAAGTGAATCATTCACCATCTATAGAAAAGTCTTGCAAGTAATGGTAAATAAGAATTAACACCATTACCTGATAGAAAACACCACATCATATATTCCTTTTAGAATGCTTTTACTTAAAGAAAATAAATAAATAAATAAAAACTTAAAAAATAATAATAGGAAAAAAGTTAATAAAGCAGAAAAATAATGGAAAATTATCAGACACTATTTTCATGTCACTATGTGGCAGACACTATTTTCGTGGCTCTATGGCTCTTCAGAGCCAAAGATATCAGTGGATTTTCTGAAGGCCTCATACCTTTTAATGTTAAACTTAAAAAAAAAGTATTATTAAATTTTTGAAGACTGAAGTGTGCTAGGACACAGAAGCTCACATTCAGATCCAGAAACAGAGGCCCTAACTTCTGCCTGGCTTATAGCTTTAGATAATGCATTCAGCAGTTAATAATGTATACAGCTACAATAGCTGCATTAGTTTTTTCCTAGAGTTTCTGATTACTATTACTGTTACTAGCATCAAAGTAATTTATATCTTTCTTTCCTTTCTGTCTGTATTCTCAAACTCTTTCATAAATGAGATCTTGGACCACAAAACTAGGAGGAATGATTCTACCATTCATACTTTTCCACCCCTAACTTGTATCAGAAAAAAACCCCCAAACAACCAACTCTGAATTCTCCCGGGCAATTCAGGTATTGCTTTTGATAAAAACAGGAAAGTCTAGAAGGTGCTAACAAGAGTCTTAGCTTTAGATGCTTATTATCAGCCCCCTATTTGTGTTAGCAAAATACAATTAGAAACTGAAATTAGTTGATCCTAAATGGCTAGGATTTTATCAGTGTTCTAAATGATGCTGTCCTAAAACTTCAATATTGTATACAACATCAGGTTTTCTTGTTATGATACTGATGTGGGAGTTTCTGACATATGAATAATCTTTCTTCAGGGGATTATGCACTGGCATATGTATGGATTGAAAATATTGAAAAAATAATGCTGTAAATCATATTGAGATCAATAATCTAAATTGTAAAACATGATGGACAACTGCCTTTTTGAAGGATTATGCCATTAGTAAACCAAAGACCTTATTCAGAATTCTATAAGGCTTCAATGATTCAACAACTGCTTGACTAAAGAAAAAATAGATTTAACTTTTGCCTAGAACTTCAGACATTTTGTAGAAGCTTGCCTGTCTTTCTCAGAACCACAAGTCCAACTTCTGCTAGGATAAGAATTCATTAAGTATGATAGCAATCATATTTTGCAAAGCAAATAGTGATAACTAGTCTATTTTTTATATTAATTTGTCATGAATGGATGTATCTGGTTTATACATTTAAGCCATACAGTTTTGATGTGAAAACCTAGTTCAAAGCCATGTCACAAGTTCTGTAACTTTGAAGCTACAGATTCTTCATGCTTACAACCACTTATTTTGGTTTTCTGGATCAATTTATGTAGTTAGTGTACGATTTTTCTCGCCATATACCTCACACAAAAACCAACCCATCAGTAGTGGAAACTTTGCATGCAGCACATACAGATCTCATTATGAAAAACAAGATTTAATATCACTAGGCCTGGAACTGGGATATGACTAAAACTATGCCTGCTCCCAAACAGTGTATTTTCTTTTTATGTGGCTTACCTTCCTTTTTACTCTGGTCAGATTCTAACATGAAAGTACCAAAATTCACCCTGATGCCATAGCAACTAATAGTTAAGAAAGTAAGAAAGGGAGATTTCCAATGCATACACTTGTGTCAGCCAGGCAACAAATGCTTGTTCTACCAGGTCATTTGTTTGGCTTAAACTTTTTTAGGGGGAGCAGGCAGCATATTGCCTCGGGCCAGACTGTGCTCTTTGCCATGGGTCTGCCCCAGCAGACAAATTTTGTGGAGCAGAGCATGGAAGCTGGATACAGTGTGCAAAAGAGCCTTTCTTTGGGAAATACTGAGAAACCCTGGGGAGAAGCCATTCAGGCTTTTAAAAAAGGATAAAAAGACCCCTTCCTTACAACCAAACAAGACCGGACAAACTTCACTGCCACTTAGGAAAATGGATCATCTTGAATCAAGCCTGCAAGAATAGACATGCACGGGAGAGCTAAGGACGTAGGGGAGGAATTTTGAATAATGCTTTTCTGTCTGACCTAGTCAACATGTGTGTTGTCTCTGTGAATGTTGTCTCAAACGTGGCTTTCAGACTTTCAGAGCTTTTCAATCTGCTTTGGAAAATTCACTACAGAAAAAGCGAGTTCACTTCCTGGTTTTGGATGATTTGAAATCATGGGAAACTATTTTTTTTTTCATAATCTTTTCATACTTTATTCATAAGAGGATTTCCAAATCTGCATCAACTCTATGTCCAGAGTATACTCCTTGAGCACTCAGAAGCAGGAAGGTCTTTGAGCCAAGGGACGTTGTTTTGTTTTCATAATTTATTCTTCACTGACAGAAAGTCTCTGAGAATACATGTGGCTCTGCATAAGTAATAACAAGATTTTCATACCCTTCCATAAATTTGTCTGACCTCTTGTTCAAACATGTTCTCAGAGGCTCTGTTGAATGAGAATGTAGGTCTGTAAGGAACAACACAGCAACAGCCTCATATGAGTGGAATGTCTGCATTTTCATTTGTTTGCAAGGCATCATGAATAACTGGCTATTATAAATTAATGTACTATCATTGACTCTAGTACAGCAATGGCTGTGTTCCTCAGTGGAAAGTCTTGTGCTTAATCTCAAGAGCAAGAAGATGCTATCTTCGAGTATTATTTGAGGATTTTTTGAACAGTACTTCCCTTTCTTCACAAGACCCCAGCAAAATTCCACCTTTAACACCAGCCGTTCTCTGAATTATAGAAAGATGTAAATTTATGTTGCTTTTCTTCTTCTCTGCTTCTTCATATAGCAGGAGTTTTCAGTCACTCTCCAGAATGTAACATGCTGGGTTTATCTCCTGCTAAGTACACTGACAAGAGACCCACCCTTCCAAACAACTATTTGGCATATTCCCATCCTTAGCAGTTTATACAGCATACAAAGAAGCTGTATTTTCTGTTCTTGTAATTTTATAATCTGAAATATTATTCTGACATTCAAGAAGTGGTGGAATCACAGTCCCTGAAAGTATTCAAAAAATATGTAGATGAGGCCATTACTGACATGGTTTAGTGGTAGACTTGGCAGTCTTGGGTGAAAGTTGGACTTGATTTTAAAGGTCTTTTCCAGCCTAGTTGATTCTATACCCTTCTTCTTCTTACATAGTACAAATACCTTTAACGTTTTCGTTCCTCACATCAAGACCCCTTGTGAAACATTAGTCAAGAAATTGTTATTAAGTTGACCTTATCAAAAGAAGGGAATACAATAAACAATCATATTTTACCATTACTTAAGTAAAAAAATAATATAAATTATTAAGAATTATTATCAACATCATTATCATCATAACTTTCTTTATTTTACCAATGCATTTGCTCTCTCAATTTAAAGCTCTGCCTAAGTATGTTTTTACCATTCTGAAGTAGAAATGTCTGTAAATCAAGATGGAGTCTATTTACTTGTTATGAAAAGGTGCAGCCATCATGTGTGCCATTTTTAACAGCAAAACATTTAGTTTCAGTGATAGAATTTTAGAAGTGTAGTACAACTTTTACTATTTAGTTACTCTTTCTGGTGAGAAGGCACCTGTGCTCATGCTCAGTATTCTCTCATTAATGAGCAGTGAGAAGGGCATGAAGGAGTGGAAACTTGCAGTTGTAGGTAGCAAATCATAGGATCAGTTTAAGCTATAATGTATAAGCTATCACATATTCACCTTTAGGTTGATATTATGACTGAGCTAAAATACTGCATTCGTTTCCTTGTTAAAGTTATTTTCATGCACTAGCAGTCACACGTGTATCCAGGTGAGCACTTATACATACGTGTATAATATATTCAGAAGTTCCAGATTGTGCTTCATCAAATGAACATGCAATAACTTGATGCATTGGTGCTCTATTAAAATAGCTTTATGCGGTCCTGCTCAGTTTCTATGTCATAATTTCACATGTCTCATAAGGAACCAATGAGTGAAATTCCATGTTAATTCTGAAGTGAGCAACTCAAATGGCATGAACCAGGCAGGTTACTATTAAGAAGCAGTGGGAGTTGCCTGATCCCTCAGGAAAGTTGAGCCAGGACCCAGGGCGATCTCTCTCCAGATATGTCTGATCAAACGTGTAGTCCCACAGGGTGCTGAAATGCTTCTGAGCCATGAGCAAGGGTGGTAAGAGATCCTATGGGAAGCTATTGAGATCCTTTAAGGCTTGAGTGCTCTCAGTGCCCTGACAGTTGGGTGTCTCAAGGATGAATTTGTTCTAATAGCCCTAAAGTAATGAGCCTATTCTAGCAATTAGGTTATGTTGCTGTTTCTCCTCCAAGGAAATTTTTGTGTTAAGCTAACCACAGCAAGATTTTGTCCTGCTCATTCTTCTTGTTATGTTGATGGTGAAATAGTTTGGACATGTGCATTCTTAGTGAAGGGAAAACTGTAAAAAAACAGTTGCAGCTGGAAGTAATTAGTTTGTTTGTTTACGCCTGTTGAATTTATGTTCAGCTAGAAAAGGCCTGGATTTAGGATGGTGGATTTTGGTTTTGGAGCTATACCAAAAGAAAATTACAAGAAATCTTTCACCAGACTAAGTGTAGTGTATGCATTTTTTCAGCCAGATATTGAGAGCTGCTGTGTATGACAAAAAAGGACAGAGAACTTTCAGGTCTCCAGTTCCACAAGTCTGGTGACCACGGATCTGGCAGATCACTGAAGACTTGAGAAAATGGGACCAGAATACATACTTCTGCTAAGATGCTAATATTGGCTCCTCTGCATATGAAGCTCCATGGCTGAGTTTGAACTAGCTCTGCTTTTCGATTTTCTTATGATGCTGCCAATACAAAATATTAGAACCTGGTTTTGCATCAGCAAAAGCAAAGATGTGCCAGGGCTACTGTGGTGCAGAAATAGAGCTGATTAATTATTTAGGCAGAGATGTCTATCTGGTGTTTAGCTACTGTACACACTCTTGAAAAACATACAGTGTCTGGTTTCAAAACCAAAAAGAAAAAACCCAAAACAATCATAGCTACCTGTGGCAGTATTTTTCACTTTTCTGTCATTATTGCCTCTGCAAGTAGGGTACAACTCAGCTATTTTTATCTGGAAGATTATTTGCCTTAAAATCTGGGTTCAGTTATCTACATTTTCTTTAGCTTTTCTGACACTTCTGAGAGAGACCCATCTCCAAAGGGTGAATTCAGCAGACTGCAAAATCAAGACTAATAATAGATATGACATAGAAATGATTTAAGATGAAAGGCTCGTTTCAGTTTGTAGGAAAATAGAATAAGCAAAGAATTAGGATTTTGCTCATGCTCTACTGTCAGAAAATTAACAGTACAGAACATAGTTCTTGCTGAAGACAAGATTTTCCACAGACTGAAAACTTTTTTCAGTGCTTCATTATTTTATTTTTAATTCTTCATTTTTTTTTCCCTTAAAAAAAGGTGCAACTTCAATTTATCATTTAGACAAAACATAGATAACCACATTTTCAAAAGATCTATGCTGCATATTTTAAAGTTTCATGAATGATGGTGCCATAATTTTGATGTCTAAAATGGGAAATAAACCACTTTGAAAGCCTGTCTGCCACTGCGGCTGCTGAACTCTTCAGGAGTTCTGACCCTCTGGGAATAACCTCAGCAATCACAACTCTAAAAGATAAAATATACCTACAAAAAACATTCACAGAATGGCTCTTAAACCCTTTTTCTTTTTTTTTTTTTTTTTTTTCTGATTCATGTTCCAGTAGACCTGGGAGCTCTGTGAATTCCAGCAAGCTAAATGTTTCCAAGCAGTTTTGTGTGTTAGCATAAATCTGGGGAAGAAAAGGATCTCTTAATATTTGGTATGACAAATACACAAATTAATCCAAGGCCAACAGAGAAAAAGCTGAGGCGCAAGGCATCTATTAAAGCCTGAACTGCTTCAGGCATGACAGTACATGCTTGTTGGATCAATTAACTGGACTAGCCATGTGAAAATACTTGGTAGGATGTACACAGATGACTAAGGTCTTTAATTTTTCATAAAGCTACAAGCAGGAAAAGAGTCATAAGAGACAGAGTATATAGCCAAGCTTGGCTACATAGCAGACTTCAAGGAGAAAGAACAAAGGTTTCTGCCAATCCCAGCACAGATGCTACAGGAATGAGCAGATCTGGGGAAACTACTCAAGTTTTGTTACACTTCATCACCAAAATGGCTCATTCTTTAGTTTTTCCACTTCCTTTGCACAAACTCCCATAGAAATGCATGGAGTCACTGTCACGGTTTAACCCCAGCTGCCAACTAAATACCATGCAAGTTCTCACTCACTCCCTGTCTCATCCCTCCCCCCAGGTGGGATGGGGACGAGAATCAGAAGAATGTAAAACCCTCAGGTTGAGATAAGAACAGCTTAATAATTGAAATGAAGTAAAATATAATAATAATAGAAATAACAACAACAATAATAATGATAATGATGATTATAGTAAGGAAAAAAAAAGAAGAAAAGGAGGAATACAACCCAGGATACACAAGTGATGCACAATAGGGTTGTTAATCACCTGCTGACCAATGCCCAGCTTGTCCTCAAGCAGTGATTGGTGGCTCCTGGCAAACTCTCCCCAGTTTATATCCTGAGCATGATGTTGCACAGTATGCAATAGCCCTTTGGCTAGTTCAGGTCAGGTGCTCTGCCTCTACTCCCACCCAGCTTCTTATGCTCCTCCTCATTGGCAGAGGATGAGAGACTGAAGAGCCTCTCATAGAACTAAGTACTACAAAGCAACAACTAAAACATTGGTGTGTTGTCAGCATTATTTTCAGACTGAAGCCAAAACATAGCACTCTACCAGCTACTAGGAAGAAAATCAACTCTGTTCCAGCCAAACCCATTACATTTATCAACCTTAGGTATGCAAACATTGATTTCCTTCCAAAATGACTGGGGTCCTTGTCTTCAAAGTCAACTTTGGCAGGTAAGCTAGCAGGAGGCATAGTTATTTCATCAGAAGTTTATTTAAACAGTTAAGTCAGAGCAGTAGTTTGCTGCGCTTATCTAAATAATCTGTGCTTATTTAGAATGCTCTACATTGTTTGAGTTGGTCTGTTTCTTTTTGCTCATTTCCCTTGTGTAAAACACAATGTACTGTTGTTACCATCTCACACATGAGATCCTTGAGAAGCGACTACATATCTTTGGTGCTTCACATCCCAGTTAAATGACCCACAGAGACCAAAACCCCAGGTTTAGATTTGCTCCTGATGCCTTTTTTTTTTTTTCTCAAAGTTTAACTCATATTATGAATTGCCAACATCCCCATAAATCAGATGATAGGTAATTGAATGCAATATCTGAAGTGCCAAGAGTGAAATGAAATTCTTAAACTTTATATGTGAGGGATATGCACAGGAATGTATGGTGGGTCTGGGTCAATGGCTGGTTGTGAAATCAGGAGAGCCTGGTTTTATTCTCAGTGTCTGACCAAATACCACACAGCTTTAGATTTTTCTTTGGAGGAGTTAAGTGAACCTTAAATTAAGGTTAGGAAAGCTAAGGCCCAGTTAGAATTAAACTTAGCTAGGGATGTTAAAGATAACAGGAAGGGATTCTATAGGCATGTTGCAAATAAAAGACAGACTAGGGACAACGTGGGCCCTCTCTGGGAGCTATCAGGAGAACTGGCTACCCTGGATTTGGAGAAGGCTGAGGTTCTTAATGACTTCTTTGCCTCAGTCTTCA
>WYDI02036532.1:0-25214 GCA_009867235.2 Psittacus erithacus | reverse complement strand
TTATCTCAACCTGTGGGAGTTGTATTCTTTCGATTCTCTTCCCCATCCCTCTGGGAGCCGAGGGAGGAGGTGGGGGGCCAGTGAGTGGGCTGTGTGGCAGGCCTAAACCACGACAGTGAATCTCCCTCTAATTGCTGCTCTGTAAAGAATAAAGGAAAGATACCATGTATCAGACTCATTTTAAGAGTGAAGTTGCATACAAAACCTGTTAATGCATTTATTTTAATCTTTTTTACTAGCTGTGTGTGTTTCAGAAACGAACACAAATGCCTTTGTGTAATAAAACCATCTTTAAAAAGAGTAGTTAAATATTGAATGTGTTAATGCATTCTTGCTTATTTTTTACCAGCCATATGTTTTGGCAGCTAACACCCATACCCTTTCACTTTTATATTATGTATTTCATGTTTAGAGTTTCTTATTCTTAGAGCTCAGGGATGAACCTGTCCTTAGTCAGTGAAAAAAAAAAAAAAACCAACTAAATAAATAAAAATTACACTTTGAACTTTTGCTCTTTGCATTGTATGTGGTGTATACAGAGGAAACTGACAGTCTGCCTAAGAAAATGCCAAAGACTGCATAAACTCCCAGATAAAAATGTCTGTTGCGTTCAGCTCAGGTGGTCATCTGAGATGAAGAGCAAAGCTATATCAGTGTAACAGTGTGAGGAAGCCCGCCTGTGGTTTGTGTGTCTGCAGTGTGCTGATTGAGACACTGGGGAGCTGAAAGTCATTCAGACACAAACACTAAGATTCATCAATTAAATATAAACTATTCAAACAGATGCAATGAAAACAAAGTTTTACATGGCTAGATTCACATTTTGCCGTTATTTCTCCATGATCAGTTTCCTTAGTGAGAAGAGTAAGCAGTTATGACTGAAAACATGGAGCTAGAAAAACAGTTTTGAAGTCAAGAGCCATTTGATAGATTTATCATGGAATTGTTTGGGCTGAAAGCGACCATAAAGATCATCCAGTTCCAACCCCCTGCCATGGGCAGGGACACCTTCCACTAGACACACTAGACAGGTTTCTCAAAGCCCCATCCAGCCTGGCCTTGAACTCTTCTGTGGATGGGGCAGTCGCAAACTTATCTTGGCAACCTCTTCCACTGTCTCACCACCCACCACATTCAACTCACTTGAAAAATTTCTTCCCAGTATCTCATCTGAATTTTCCCTTTGTCAGTTTAAGGGCATTCCCCCTTGTTCTATCCCTACAGGCCCTTGTCAAAAGCTCCTCTCCATCTTTCTTGTCAGCCCCTTTAGACATTGGAAGCTGCTGTAATGTCTCCCCAAAGTCTTTTCTTCTCCAGGCTGAACAAGCCCAGCTCTCAAGCTTGAAGAATGCCACTTGCTACTGGCGTCCACTTGGACAGGGAGCCATTGACTGCAACTCTTTGAGTGCAGCCATCCAGCCGTGCTTCAGTTGAAGGGGCTACATAAGTATTAAAAGGTTATGTAGTATTTAATAGATGATACGGTAGATAAATTATTAAAACCAGCTGGAATATTTTTCATGTATTCAGTGTCCTAATAATATGACTAACTCCATATTTATATAACATTTATTACTGGCTTATTTCAGAAATGTGAAAACATATTTCAGGCTTATGCTCACATTTCAGGCATGGCTTAAGCATTGTGTAACAGATATTTTAATGTAATAATTATTTATGGAAAATTGAAACAATTACTAATATGAATCCGGATATGACTGAGACATTTTGAAATGAAGATCATTTTACCAAAATGATATTTGAAAAAGTGTTCTGCATGATATAAAACAGTGAAATTCTTCTATCTATAAAACAAATGGCTGTTCTTTTTAAATTGTCTTTGCTGGTTTCTGTACCTCCACAGTAATGTTATTAGTTTGTAACACATTGCTCCCAGGATAGCACCAGATGGATCTGAATATATGATGGCTTTTTAACAATAGACTGTCATCAGTGACTGTTCATCTAAGTGCTCTTTCCTCATTCAAAAGTTAAATGGACTCTTAAAGCATGAGAAAGAATACATATGCATCTGTTATTCTATGAGCATTATTAAGATAGAATTTGCTAAGAATCAGATAAATTACAGTAAATCATAGGAATACAGTTGTTTCCTTAAATCTAAGAGGACACAGATTTCTTTTTAATGTACTATGGACATCTGCCAACGCTATGGTATATTTCTTTACTGCTTTTCTATCAGACAGTTTTCGCTGTTACATTTAGTAGTAGCAAATAGCCACAGTAGTTGGTTTGCTATGCATTAAACTCTGTTGTAATATGAAAGTTGGCAATTTATCCACCTGAACCAAAGAATTGTTTGCCTCTCTTTGCCGATGTGCATGCAAAATAAGCTATCTTCATTTACCAAGGTTGATCTCCTACCAGAGGGAAGTGGTCTTTTGCCAAAATAGAAATGAATTTCAAAGTTCCAGTAGGGATAACTTTACAGGTCTTTTGTCTTAAATCATATTAGCAGAAATACCTACTAATTTATTTGAAGAAGCTTTTGAATTGAAGCCCAGAAAAATCACCTGCTTAAATATGTATTTTTGATACAACAGATGCACTGCATTTTGAAGATACTGGGATTTCACACTGTTAGTTGAACATCTTGCCTCTTCCCATTTCCCCACTAACAGAAATGGTAATATTTTTGACTGCACATGCAACGCTCAACAGTTTATCAATATGCAAGGAGCAGATGCAGTACCCGGTGGCATCATTTTTCAGAAGAAATAAATAATACTCTGAAATGATGAAACTTGTCCCATCAGATCCCACTAATATCTAAAGCTGACTTCATTTCCAAAGGATATCTTGCTTCATGCTAAAGAATCCTCCTCTTTAAAGAAGCTTGCTGACATGCAAGGAATATTTTGGGGTATACTTTTACTGCAATGACTCCTAGGATATGGATAGAAAGGGAGACTCTTCTTTACAGAAAAACAAACCAACTCCTTTGTTATTTAAAAATATGCTCCTTCTCAATCTGTACCATAAGATATAGCAGATAAATACACAAAATTCTCATTCACTCTTTCTTTGGTATATGACAGATGCAAATCTGCTGTGAATGTGTACCTTAGATCTGGAGTTGTGCTAGAAACATCAACTGGTATCATTCCTCCAACCCAGCTCAGTCCATAGAAGTAAATCAAGCTGGACTTCATGGTCTGTAGTGAGCCACTTTGATGGGTTTGGGCTTTTCCCCACAGAATATTTTTTTATCTAATAACGAAACAATTTTCACTTGTTTTCTGCAGATTCTCTCCCTGATTCCATTTAAAAATCCTCACACAAAGCCAGCCTATTCCAGGAATGGTGGTTGCAGAAACTACTGTGTGAAAACTAAAAAACATTCTCTTAGATTTCACAATCTCTCCTCAGAGCCTTCTCCCTAAGTAAGTTAGGGAAATTACATAAACCCCACAGTGATTTTCAGTAGTCCAATATCCAAAACAGTTTATACGAATTAATTTATAGTCTGGTGAAGATCATGAAAAGTGATCTGGCAACTGATTGAATTCATTCTCATCTAATGCTACTTTCCAACAAAATAGTTCCTGTTTTACCAAGGAAATAAATTCATGGCTAAAGAGATGAGTCACCAGGGTAGGAATTTAGAAGTTTTGGGTATTCTGTGCTGTTCTTCTACTTTGTAGTCTCACAGTTGTGGAGTAGTTCATGTATGTAATTTTTGAAATTCATCCAACAGGCACACATTCACATGCTGTAAGAAAAAGGAGACTGATTTATAACAGAATGCTTGAAGAATTATGTGAGGATTTTAAAGTGGCTTGATGTAAACCTCCATTGAAAAGTATTGACAGCTGGACTTGATTTTCTGTTAACATTTTTTTAACCACCAAATTCTCCTTCCATTGAACTCTTGCCTTTGATGCACAGTATTCAGCACTGAATATATCTTAAGATATCATTTAAATTTTAAAATAATAACACTGTCAAGTCTGAAAAAATTCTTTCACAGAGTATCTGAAATTTGACTTCTTATGAGAATTACTTACATAGAACAACATAGTAAATGACTTGTGCTGTATTTTTATTAGGCTTTAAACAGCTGAAAAATATCGCTAACCTTAAAAAAGCATTTCTTAAAACTAAAGGGTGAGCAGGTCTGTTTACTGTGCTGGAAGTGCACTGTATTATCACTCTTGGAAGAGCTGGAAAGTGACCTTGGGTTACTCGCACAGTTCTCCACTGAGAGCCAGTTCTGTAGTATGCTTAGTAACATGGTTTTTACATCAGATTTGTGGACAGGTTAATAAAAAGTAAGTACTCCAGGTGTAATGTACTGGCTTTGGTTTTATGAGTGAAGGTCACATGAGATCAGTGAGAGTCTTCTTGCAATGGATTTGTGGGATCAGGTCCATCTCTAGGGACAGGCAATTATCTTCAGTGTTTAGATGTCATAAGCTATTTGCAAAGATTATGAAGCTGACGGAGAAAGGACAAGCTTTGAATTTGTATGTACTCCAAAAGAAGAACAAAACAACTACTTAGTTTTCACAGCTGTGGTTAAAACACTGTGGTGTTGGTGATGCCATGAAAAAAAATAATCCCTTCAAGAGTAACTGGCAACTGAGTATTAAAAAAACCCCAACAACTTAAGAACGCTGCTCAAATACTAACTAATGGTGTTTCTTTTGACTTCTAGACATTTTTCTTCCTGTTTTGAACCAGTTTTCATGGAGCCAGCCAAGACACACTTGTAATATATGTGTACTCTTTTCATTGATATGTTGACTTATTGAGTTGACTAGTGTCAAAACTTACTTTTCCACTTAAAGTAACACATTAGAATTATTCACTAGATAATAATGAACAGCACGTTAATTAAATAAAAACCCTTTTACAGATAATTGACAGAGTAAGATAGAGGTTTCAATTGTTAAAACTATGAAAGATTCATTTGGGTCTACAGTTCTGTATATGATAACATTTGTTGCAATAAAATAAGAGTCTCCTCTTTCAAAGGCCATCAGGTAAATAGTTAATGAGAAAAGTACGACTTTAGCCGCTTCTAAAACCAATGTGTATTTTTGTTTCCTAGGGTTTTTCTTTGCCTTTAATTGTAAAAGCAAATTTTTGTATCTTCTTTCTAATTACAATCATCAGTGGTGTGTCAAAGCCAGTCTCTTCTTTGCCCCTTTTTTTTTGTGTTCAGTTCCTCAGCTGATCACATGATTTTCTTTGTTGTTAGTCAGCCCAGATGAGAAGACTTGGCTTGCATCCCTTATTGACTGTGCATGAATACAGCACTAGAAATGCCCTCGTCTGTCTTACAGTTTTGTTTTCTGTTATTGATAACAACAGAATTTTTATCAAAATTAACATTTAACAGAAATGTTATCAAAATTAAATTGCTGACAACAATCGCGTAACCTCAGACCCTGAAATGTTATCAAAATTAATTTTATACTTATTTTGATATTTTTCTTCATTTAATATTCATAGTTTTGCCAAAACTTACCTTCTGATGTTTTGCAATAATTGTCTCAGGATGTCAACACAAATATAAGGGGCTTTATAGCCAGCATTGTGAGAAAAGCCGTAACCAACTTCATGTTTCCAAGAAGTATTGGTAATGAGAATTTGGGGGAAAAGTGGGAAAGGGAGTGAAGTCTGTCAGCTTTAATCTTTTCAGTGGAATCTGTTGAATCGTAAAGCTTATGTACCATGACCTGCGGTAGCCACTGTAACAAAGCTGTTTACTGTAGTTGTACTTGATTCATTATTAGTAATTTAGGATCAGGAGAAACCGGTACCTTAGAGAGGTTTTGAGATTATCCTGGAATAAAAAAAGTAATGACTTCTCTAAGACACCCTAAAGGATCAAGCTGACAAATCAGGGCTTTACAGAGACTCTGGGCATGTAAGCTAAGAATGTGGCAGAAACAGAAGGGAGTAAAATGCTGCTTAGTTTTATTGGAATTTTTTACTTTTTTCGTATCTTAGAGCCAGAAGGCAAAAAGCTGTAAGCGCTTACAGAGATTAGCTGCACAAAGATTCTTGCTACATAACATCTTGGTAAAGACTGAATCAGGTGTTAGAAGTTAGGTGTAATGGTAAGGCTGGGGAAAAAAACCCCATGCTCTGGAAAGCTGTTGATTTGAAGACCTTAAAAGGAAGATTTTCTGAATTAAGTATCTTAGAGAAATTTGGAGAGAAGAGAACAGAAGGAATTGAAGTCCCAATCGTAGTATGAGACAGTAAATGTTACAGAGTTTGCAGTTTTTCAATAGCAAAAAATAGGGTTGGGAGATTAAGTAACAGACATATTTTATATTAATCCAGTGTTTGTGTGCTAAGGATTTATTTGGAAATATCAATATATGATCATGTATGTTCTCAATTCACATAACCAGTAGAGAGTAAATTTAATGCTCCAAGGTTGTATAATTTCTTTTTTTCTAGGGTTTTTGAACCCTTTCAGTCTTGAAACAAATATTGGAGGATTCAATGGAGTTGCAAAAGGGAAAAAAAAGAAAAAAGATGACAGAAAATCTATTTTGATCCCTGCTAATCATTACCATGCAGTGTTTTATTGTTGTTTCACACATGACATTTTTGACTTTTCGAAATTAAGTTGCTGTGGTGAAGAATTATTAGTAGACAGCATGATATTTTCCCCAGTAGAAAACGCTTAAGTAGAAGGTTGCTGACTTTTTTCAAAAGAAATTTTTCTTCTTTGTCACTTAGGGTAGCTTTTTGTTCTGAGTTCATAGATAGTCATTGCCTTACAAATTTTTGATGCATTGATTCCTGTGACTCAGTGATGCCAAGGAGAAAGGTGAAGATAAAACAGGTAACTATTTGTCCCAAAAGTGAAAGAATGAATTGCAGAAACAGGGAGAACCACATACTAGAAACCCATAACTATTTGATATTTAAACTTGCATCTTATTTTTCCTTTAACACTGCATAGCTCTTACCAAGGTAGTGTCCCTACATTTGATTTCTGGCCCTACTTTACTCAGTTACTCTTTCATTTTCTAAAAATTTATTTCTGATAACTTCTTCGTTCCTCAACATCTGCCCATGCAAAGTGGCTGTCGGTAATGAGAGCTCAGGTTAATTTCATATCCTTCCATGGTACACCTCCCCCTCAGATGCAGTTTTTCAATTCCCTCTCACCATCAGCATTGCTGAAACAGAAAGAAATACAGCAGCAGATTCAGGATTTTCTTCTACTAGATTCTTCCTGACCATTTCTGTTTCTTTCTTCCAAGTGCCCTAATTTTGTGTTTAACAGTCAGAACACTGAAGTAATCCTCTTTAAAAACATAGAGGAAAACTAATAGACATTCTGAACAAGTTACTGGGCAGGTGAAGTAGGATTTGGTGCTTTGTGCTAGAGTGGATTTGCACTGTATTTGTACTGTATTGATTCTACTTTGTAGCATTTTTACTGCTTGCTTAGAAGGGCCTGAATGCATTTCTTCCCTTGGTGAATACAAGGAGGTTCAGTGATCTGACTCTTTTTCTTTTTTTCTTTTTTAATTCTTGCTTCCTCCTCCTCCCTCATTTTCTGCATCAGCCACTAGTAACAGCAGGATGTTGCTGCAGTGAGCTGTTGCTCATGTTTGTCCTATGCATGTTAAAACTCACACTGTAAAATTGCAAACATTTTCTTCTATTGCAACGCTTTTTATTTACTGCTGTATTGACAGGAATCTCATTGCTTGAAGAAATGCAGGGTTTAGGATCCACTTCATATTATTGTATTATGTCTAGGCTTGGATAATCAGGATATTACTTGCTATAGGAGAGAACTAGGCTTTTGTAAAAACTTTTATGCTACAGCAGAGAATTAGGATTTCATTAAAATCTTCAGTCTTATCTTTACTTTTCAGTGTCATGTATGGTCATGTTCTGAATTTCTTTCTCAACTAGACAACTATCTTATGATTACACATATCTGTTTGACGTTACGCAGCATTGTCTATAATAATAAGACATAATCACCCTTTGAAATCACAGATCTATGCTAAAATTCTGACGTGAAACTGCGCCAAATAGAATAAACCAAACAGCCCCTTTACCTCTGTCACAGGGGATGGTATTAATAGCCAGGCTTCCAGCTTCATCAGCAGTTAGGAGATTTTTTCAAAAAAAAAAAATACTTTTCCTTCCTAAATCTGTCAGACCAAATAATGATAGATGCTAAAAAAATGAGTGGGAGTAAAGAGCTCCTTAATCTTCCTCCCTTTCCCCCTTATTCCCCCACAACCTTTTACAAACTTGTTTGATCATTCATTTCAAATGAGAAACATCACGAACTTTCAGCTCCAGGTCATAAACAAATTAAGCTCTACAAACATTTAGATGGGATTGAACATTGCTTATTATAATGTCACCTATTTCCACTTTAAATTTTTAAACTTACTCAGGTTTTGAATTTGCTGGACTACTTCAACCAAAGAGGCAAACTGAATTCCAGCTACATTTTCTGCATGGACAAGGAGTGGCATTCTGAATGCTAAATTAATATTTTCCTTTGTAATCAAATACCTTTGTTCCATTAAAACCTGGGAAAAAAAAATCATTTAGTATCAACAGCATTTTTCTTTAGGACTTTTCTGTACCTTTGCATTATAAATTTTTTAGGGTGATGTTCCCCTGTGGAAGATTCAGAAGCAGGTGAAAATGGAAGCATATATGTACCATCATGTATGTATCATCCTCAAAGAACAGAACAAGTTTTCCTCCGTATAATTCTACTTTTACCACTGTGTGATATGAATCCCCATAGGACAACTTTCCTTTTGGATTTCCTTTTCCTAGATAGTTTCTTGGTTTATTCCATTGATTCCTTCCAACTTTTATAGAGGGTAGAATTTCTCTATTTAATAACTTTTATTAAATATGAGTATTATTTTATGATTACTAAAGGACTCTTAAGGTCCTTTCCAACCCTAACTATTCTTTCTCTGGTTACTTGAATAAAGAAGAGGGAAAGAAAGATTTATTTTTTTTTCCCTGCAAGCAAGAACTATGGTGAAGTTAGCAAGAAATCTTTTACTCTGAAAGATGAAAATCTACTGACTTACTGAATCTTCTAGCTATATGTATTTCTTATATAGCCTTTTACCTTACAGTAAAGGATTCTCTGAACTCGATAAATAATGTTCTGTAACTACTTATTTGCAGTTCATCACTGAAAAGAGCTACATCTTCGTGAGGCCTACTTAATTCTCACGTTTTATAGAGTAAATTCAATTTGTGCTCTGGTGTTTGGTTATAACTCATATTTTGTTGAAATCTGAAGTGGGTAAATGATCTGGAAGCTGTACTTATCTAATAGTGGTTAATGGCACACAAGTCAGCTGGATCATGAAAACTCCCCAAGTTTGCTGCTGCAGTACTCCATGCTGTATGCATCCACCTTTTAACTGCTGCAAAAAAGTGGATTTCTACCATTATGAGCTGTATTTGGGAACAATGTGGTTTTTCCTTAGAGAAAATCTATTGCGGTTTGGTTCTTAAGGATATTAAAGGTCTCTAATGATCTTCTAAAAGTAATACAGGGCAGCTAATTATCTCCTTGAAATAGTCTCATTGCAGCTTTGGTGAAGTACATAAAGTTCTTACTATTAGCAGTAAGAGGACAGAGAAAAGACATCCGAGATCTTGCCCATGGGAAGTGCATATTTACTACTGCTCTTCAGTCAACTGCTTTGATTACATGAAGAATTTTTCCCTGCATGTGAATGATTTATTATCACAGAGAAAGAAATAGCCCTTTGTAGTATCCTATATATCAGGAGGGAGACCCTTTGTTTGATTTTTAGTATGACTGTTGGCTCTGTACAAGACTGACCACAGGGTCCTGAATACTTGCCAGGTTAAAAAAAAGGGGAGGTGGGGTGGTGGTGTTGAAAATCTAGAGAAGGAAAGATGGTCATATGGAACTCATTTACTCACCTTCTTCTACCTCTTTACCTTTCTCACCGAACTTTTAGCGTTTAAAGCAGGCAACTGACCGTTTCTCTGCTCCATTCTGAAATCACACACAAATCCTGTCAACTAAATTAATCTCAGGGAAGTTAAATTAACGTTGACATTCCATGTCTTCAGCCAACAGACCCCTTGTCAACTAGCATGTAAACTACCTTTACCAAGGATGAGTTCTTTACTTTCCAGGCCTTTGAGTTTCACGCCTGACTTTTTGTCTTCAGCATCAATATTTTGATTTACTGTCTCCATTTGGACAAAAATACCCAACAGAACTACTCTTGTACCCTAGGTATTTTACACATGCATGAGAACTGAGCAAGTACAAGGTAGTAAGTGAAGCCCTCTGGAGGATGTTGAAAGTTGTCTGCTGGTGATATCTTTTAAGGTACTACCAAGCCACCAGTATGCAGGCCACATAAAATGAAGACAAATTTCCCTTCACTTTCTCTGCCATTTTTCATTCATTGTGTCTTTTGGAAAAGACAGAGCAAGTGAGAAGATAGTTCTCCTGACAGATAAAAATTAAGGTGGGCACCACCAAGAAGTCATATTTTTGTTCTACTCTCTAAGTAAAATTGCTTGCTTTAGAAGTAAAACTTTTGGATTCACTGTTCTTTCACAAAATTTGGTAGCATCAGTTACCAAATTATTTCTGAAGCTTTTTTTGTTAAAACAAAAAGCTGATGTCTTTTCACTGACTGTAGAGAGTCAGAAAGTGAACCACAGTTCATTCTAGATATGACAGTGTTAGATAATATTATTGTTACATTAAAATTTACCAGGATTTAATTCCTAATATCTGATACTACCTGGTTCTGTTTTATATTACCTCATGTATAAATTATCATTATTTAAAAAAAAAATCTTGCTAGTATTATGTAAAGTAACTGCATGAGGTATTTAGTCGTCAGAGTTAGGAGCAGAAATGATTCTAATAAATGTAACTGCAAGGAACTTGACTTTCTTTTATTATTTTCCTTTTTCTCAAATGAAATACCATTATAACAAGTTTGAGTTTGATGCTGCTCTTAGAGATGCCATCAGGAATACATCCCAATTTGTCCTGTAAAACTGGCTAATATACACTTGTATGTGAAATGCAGAATCATATCTTACAAGATCCATGCATCCAAGAATAGGGTAGATAGCACTCAGTGTTACATGCAGTATTTACGGCCTTCATTTGGCTTTTAATCTGTGTAGATTTTATGAATTGTTGTGAACTGATATCTCTGGAGCATCTAGTTCACTCTATAAGTGGAAAACAGAAGAGCTGCAGGGCAGCAGTGTGTGTGTGTGTAGGAATCATTGTAAAGTTTTTCAGGATCAGGGGAGAAATTGGGAATATAATGAAGCATTTGACTTCTAAGTAATAAGAAACAGTTTATTCCAAATTTGATGAAAATTTCTCAGCAAGAAATTCTGTATAAAAACTAGGCACTGCACGTAGAAGTCCTGGTTCAGTCAGTCTTTCCAGAGATTTTGGGACTTTTATAATGGATCTTGAAGATGGCCCCTGCGGTTTCTACTTTTGCGGCATCTAGCTAGCTGACTGCTGACAGGGTCCAAGAAATGCTTTCACTTGGGCTCCATTGTTCTGTATTTTATTCCGTTTGAGCTATTACATGTCATAAAGTCACGACTTTTTTCTCATGCCAAAGATGTCTGTTCTTAATTCAAGTATGTCTTCAGCAATCCTGCATCATAATTAAGCTATTTAATGACCTTAAAGACTATTTGAAAACCCTAAATAATAGGTATGCCCTTGATTTAACATAATTAAAAAATAAAAGTAAATTGCTTTCTCTCAAAATCTCATGCCTTATTTTGAAGCTGTCCTTAAATACTGTTTAGACATAAGGAAATGAAATGGAAAATTCTGCAATCCTTTTTACTGTTTCTGGCAGTCTTCCAAACACAAAGCCCAAAGCCAAATATTCATTTTAACCAGATTTTGTTGGGAAAAGATGCTTTAAGCAAATTAATTCAGTTTAACACCAGAACACTTGAATAATGTGTGGCTGCTGATGTTGATTAGAATAAATATTTTGCATTTGAAACATAATGGTCTTGTCTGTACCAACACATACTTACTCTAAGCTTATGAAAGGATGGAGTGGGCTGACTCCAATACTAAGAAATTGTAATAACTGTTGGTATTCTAGTGTTAATGTGAAACATTTAATTTCTGTGTCTGATTATTCTCCATTTTGATTATTTGAACTTTCTTTTTACTTCTGAGAAATTTAATCAAAATTTATTTAGATTCCTCAGAAATCCACATCCAGAAGTTGAATTTAAGAAGGTAAAAGTCTTAGAGCAAAACTACCCTCTTTCATCCACTCAGTATGGATAGCAGGTCAGACTTCTAGGTTTTCACCATCACTTTGCAGAGCTGCCTAAGATACAGGCGTATATTTGATATACAATTAAGCACATCTAATGTCTTCTAGTGGGAGAATCTTGCATTATAAGGATCCTTAATGTAGTCTTGATAAGCCTTTTAGAAACAAAAGGGTTTAGAAAGTTGCAGGAAATAATTGTTTTCACTGTGCAAATCCATTTTGAAATAGAGTATGGCTTCTACTTCTGTGATGACTCTGTTGTCCCTGTCCTGGCTGGCTGCTGCACACAGAGACACCTGGACTGGATCCATGCACTTGGACCTTCACCTAAATCAGTATTTGTCTATGAAGTGAAATTCTGAGTTTTATAGCTTTGTCTGTGACCCTTTCCTAAGCTTTTCTCAGTCCATTTGGGTATGAAATCACTATTTTGATTTGCCTTAGACATCACTCTGTGTAAATCGTACTCTAAATTATCAAATTACTCACTGAGGTCAATCCCTTTTGCCCCAGACAGGGTTAAACTGTCCCCTCTAAGGAAACTTAAAAACTAAAATGAAGACAATAATGTGAATTCCATTTGTGTCTAGCAGGTAATTAATATCCAGGTCTGAAAAACATCTGAAAGACAGACACCCCCTCATGAATATTAGCAAGGTATAATCCATCACACCAACAGATCACAGACAGCAGGCCTGGAGTTTTAACTGGATGGCTGAAAACCTGGCAAATGCCCTTTTCACTTCTCTGAAGAAAAAAGGGTGTTTTTTTTATGTATATGTGTGTATGTGTATATATATCTTATGTAACAGAAAAGGAAAATTAAGCAGTCTGTTACTTTAGGTAGAGATGCCATTTTTTATAGATAAAATTTGAATATTCAGATAAAGATTCCATTTTAAGACTTTTCTAGAAATTAAGTTGTCATCTTTAAAAACAGAAGATGCAAATCTAGTGTCAGTAATTTCATGCAGACTGTTCTGTCAGGGGTTTCCTGTGCCTTCCTGTAAATATGCTTACGAATAAAATCCAGTGCAAGTGAAAACCACTATTTGAACACAGTATGTTTTGAACATGTTGATATACTGAACATGATGGGTTTTAAAAGATTTTTCTTAAGGAAGACCATTTTTGCAGGAGACAAAGTCTGTAAGCCAAGGATACCATAAAACCAGCACTACTATCAGGACAAAGTAGGGCTCTTATCTCAAAGGGGTTGATCGACCAATAGTCATTTCATGGAAACAGTTATTTTTAGAAATTCAAATTAGTTTCCATTAAAGCTACTGCTTTTAATTATAAAAAAAAAAAAAAAAAAAAAAAGATTTACTGAAATTGATCTCTTGATGTGAGATTTAATAAGGTGAGTATTGAAACTCAGAAATAGTTTGAAAAATTCCATTTACTTTAAAACTTTAATGTTGTTCTCATTTGAAGAGCTCTTCCCTTTGAAAATCAAGCTCAGATTTTGAACAATAGTTTATATCTTTAAATGACCAATGTTGAAATATAATTTCAAAGTAATTTGAGTAATGTATTTACATGAATTTGTTTTGTGTTCTGAAATTTTTTAAATATTTTTTGACTAAAATTTCGGTTTAGGAAAATATTTGAAATGTAAAGATGATAAAATTCTTCCCTGAGCAGTTTACATGTAACGTTAAAGCACCTAAAAGACAAAATTAAGGAATAAAATGTTTTGTATTTTTCACTCATCAAAGAATGTATGAAGTACAGATTCATACTGATGTTATATATGATTATCCAAGCCCTGTTTATCTGACAGTTTCAGCTATCTACATTTTTGTTTAAAATTAGAACAAAATAACTGTGTCTACTTTTGAAAGCACTTTGTTGCACTTCTTCCCAAAGATATTTATGCAATTGCTTTTTAGTTTCTGCTGTCTTTTTTAAGAGAAGAAACTTTAAATTTGTGACTGTGGATAAATCAAACACACAGATGATGCATTTACAGGCTATCTGAAAGGTGGTTCTATGCTCATCCAGGATGTAACCATCAGTTTTGGAATTAGTGCCAACAAAGAAACATAGTGTTACATTCCATACAATTTTATATTAAGGTTTCAGTTTAAATATTTAATTTATTAAATTTAAATTTTTATTAGTAATAGGGTTTGTGGTTTTTTTTGTTTGTTTTGTTTTGTTTTGTTTTGTTTTCAAAAAAGAAAAAGGACAGCTCATAGTCAAACCCAGGAAACTTGTACAGCTGTGAGATTCTTCAGGTCTCTGCTTTTGGGATGCAAAGCAGCAGTGATTCACTGTGGGTTGTATCAGGTGTCAGGGTTTTGATGGCTTGTTTACAGAAAGTGGGGATGAATGCTTCTGCCCACCCATATGTCTATATACATACCTTATTTTCTGTTTCAATCTCATTATTTCATTTGCACAAAATAATTTAACATTTTGTGGGCTTTAGCTTTGAATTGAGGATTAATTTATAAATTACAAATCTTTTTTGAAAAAAAAGCTGCTTAGTTTTAACGTACTTTTAAAATTCTACTGCCAAACCCATGTTATTCAGATTCAATAAAAAGGTAATTTACAGGTTATTATCACTGTTTCTGATTTGAGTCCTCATTTTTAAAGGGCATAATGTCACTGTAACCATGTAACTAGTGTGAACAGGTTTGACAATTGCCATCAAAAACAGTAAGAGAACAGTACTCTGCAAGGTGCTTGAGCATTCAGTTGGAGGGTTTATTATTGCCTAATATGGCAACTGATTTGTTAGCTACTGAAAGAAAATGAGCAAGTTCCGTCTGTTTTCTGTGGACAGAAATGTGTTAATAGACATGTTGCTAACACAGACAAGTGAACAGAAATTTCAGAACATGTTTAAAGAAAAAAAAAAAGGATTGGAAAGCTTTAAAAAAAAATCACCTCCTTTCACTGCTTTTCTTTTTGCTTATGTAGTTTTTGTAATGCACTGAACAGTGTCAAGAGCCTGACGACGAATAAAACATAGGTATACCTACAGACAACTTGGTATTCAAAGCACTTTTAATAAGTTTACAAATATTTTTGTCAAATAGAGGCAAAAAAGAGCTCAAATGGAAATTACTTAGAGTAATTAAATTTTCATTCATTATTAAGAGAGTACACATTGCCATGGAGAGAGTCTGTATTGGATCTATATTCCAAAAAATCAGTTGGAATAAAGGTGTGAACAGTGAGAAGACAAAAGTTTTTTTTGATGGTACTATGAATGTAAAGATAATAGCCAGTTGTGGAGTGCTGCATAACTTTGTGCTGCAGGACATAAAATTCAGATTCAGTGGGTATGAAGCACATAACTAGCTGCAAATCTACCTCTTTTTGCTTTAACATGAAATTTTTCTTCTTCCATGCATCTACAAGTAATTTGAAAGATTGTTGCTTATTTAAATGTCACTGAAAATTGTCCAAATGGGTATTTTTTATCAATAAATGCGAACAAACCAACTGATCAAGAGAGTAAGAGATAAAACTTAATGCTGAAAAATGCCTAGTGAGAAAAAGCTATTCTAACTTTACATTAAAGAGTATTTCTATCCTTACCATTCACCAAGTAATTATAACACGTATGTGAAAATACTCACTACATGCCCAGGCCAAACAAATAAAAATCTAATCCTAGGAAAAAGAGAAAATACAAAATAGGCAGGATGATGATGGTGGTGGTTGTTGTTATTATTCTGCCATCGTGCCAGGCTACAAATACTTTGCCCAGTTTTGTTTCATGGGCTTATACCCCTCTTCAAACTCTCAGAGAAACTTAAGAGAACTGGTACTTACGGACAAGCACAAATATTTTTGCTGTGCAAAGAAAGAGTGTCCTTGTGTTCTGCAGCTCTCATGGCTTAAGGAGAATCTTACATAAAGGAGTTAAATAAGAGTATACAGTTGATACTCATAGTGGATGGAGTTGACTAGGACATTTCAGAGATCTACAGAAAAATTTTGATAGACAAGTTTTGGAGAATATTTCAGGAATTGCATAGAAGTTTTTTCAATAAATACTCACTTTTCTGAGCCTTGCCCTATTCATAGTAAAAAGGAGTAGAGCAAAGCATACAGTGGACAATTGTGAAAGTTTTCTAGAGGAAGTTATAGATGCTGTTGGATTAAATTCTGTGGTAAAAAAAAAGAAACAAATTTTAAATAGGCTCTAGATCAGAGCTTCGCTGCTCTGATCTAGAATCTCGGCAAACCCACAGGTGAAATATTCTCAGACTGTAGTTGCATTTCACATTGTCTTTGGCAGAAGAATTTAGTTTTAAGAAGTTTTTACTTTCTTATGTCTTCTTTTGTGACTTCACTCTCTGCTTCCTAACCTGTCATTATGTTATCATTGGGGTAGTTTTTTGTTTGTTTGTTTGTTTTTTGGGTTTTTTTGTTTTTTAACCAAGAATTCACACAAGTGATGTGAAGGCTATTACACATATCTAGCTGAGTACTTTGGTAGAAAGATAGGAGATCAGAATGATCCAATCCAGCTAGTAGCTATCTAAAATCCAATTGTGAAGTTCTTGGATTTGTAATAAAGAAAATAAAATAATAGCCATTGGATTTATTTCAATTTTTGTCCTAAATGTTTTATATAATAGTACTTCCCAGATTCTAGGCTTGCAGTGAATTCTCATCAATTCTGTTTTACAAGCATCAAACCTTGTGTCTCCAGTCAAGGCTATAATACAGAGAAATCTAGACAAACTGGCACCACAGGGATCTGAGGTATCAGAATTTTATGGATAATTATTTCTTTGTAATCTTGCAGTCCTGTGTTAATCAAGCACAAAGACACTGCTTTTCTATGGGTGATCTTTCTCAGGGAAATTAGGAAGATTCCCAGTCCTAATGGCCAAGAATGTTGGAAACAAGGCCAGTGGAATGGTGGATTACAAATTACAGAGGTTGGTGATACATCCTACTTGGTGAAATACCAGTAATGAAGAGGAGAGGGTTATCAGATGATGTAGCAGTCATCTTAGTGTCTGAATACAGTAAGAAAAGGGCTTGACTTACAGGCTAGTAGACAAAGACAACAAGCACAGGCAGTGTGTGAAACTATTTAAGAAAAGTGAGAAGTGTGTAGTAGGTGTAAAGAGGAGTTTATTTTAGGAACAGAGAAGGTGAGAAAATTCATTTTATAAATCCCAAAAAGAATCTTGTGCTGTCAAGCAGTAAAAACTGATAAACACTTCATACTTATAGACTTCTTAATTTATAAAAATGTTTGCATGCAGTGCTCCAGGCACATTGATAATCCTCATCTTTAGCAGACAGGAAAACAGAAGTTGACCCAGTGTCAACATCCACCAGTCTCTTAGAAATGAAAGAAGTGATCAGCAGTTCAGAATTGGGGTACTGCAGCATTTCTGTTTTCACAGGCTTGTCCATGAGAAACCCATGGATAATGTAACTGTCTTGTGCATTGTACCCCCCTGATACGTAGACACTCTTGTGAAAATTCAGCCTGAGTCATCTGCTATTTTAATCATACCCTCAAATTGTCTGATTTTTTTTCAGATAATTGTAGCTATTAAATACCGAATAGTTATGGACAACAGTCACAGGAGAGTGTTAACTTCTCTTTTTTTACTCTCAACACAAGTCCTTGTGTGCAAAAAGTAACAATCATAGCTCAACTGGAGTGTCATAAATTTTCTGGCAGAACAGTTGGGAAGGATACACACTCCAGTTTAGGGACATTTTACTGAAAAATGATATACAGAGAGCAATTTCTCTTCCATAATGAGGGAACTTTCAGTTTCCTTTGATCTCAGCTCTAGATGTATCACATAAGAATCTTGTAAGTATTGAGATTTAAAGCATTAAGCTTAAGTTGACATTTTCTCTCTTAAATTTAGCTGTAACTTGTCACCCTATTTATATACTTCACAAAGCACTAGGCAGCTTTGCATGAGACTATTCCCAGTAGGAGATCATCGCGAACTCCATCTTCCAAAGACACTTACTCAAATCACAAAAAAATGCAGTGTTTAAAAATAATAGCTATATTTTCTCCTTAAGCATCCTTCAGTTGGTTTTAGCTGTGGCTAAGTTCACCTTAGTTATGATAGTTCTCACTCAGTTCCTCATCATCTAGAGTGGTCCCAATATTCCTCTTAGTTTTCTGTCAAGACTAGTTTTCTACAAAATCTATTAAGATCTTTAATGAAATACATAACCTTTTTGTGAGGTGCTACATGATGGCTAAAAAAAAAAAAAAAAAGAGGAAATAGAGCACAGAGTAAAATATTGTGGTCTGATTAGTAAATATTGCCAAGATTTTTATTTTATTGCTGATTTTTGGTTTTAAATGGTTAATTGAAAGAGATGATACTGGAACTGTCCTTGCTAATCAAGAGTTAGAAGGCATTAAGTGCTGTAAGGTCTATGCAATGTGGAGAAATACTAAATATGCTGAAAAAAACTCAGCTACCGCTCTATGTTAAAGAAACACAATCAAATACAAAAAAACAAGCTTGAGGAGGGTGTACACACAGGCAGGTAACTAATCTTCAGCCTTTGCGCTAGTAGCACATGAAGAGCACATACTCTGCAGTCAGCATAAATACAGATGTGTTGCTGATACCTTCATAAAAGCTGTGTTCATAAGAATTGAGAGCCTTCCAGTACCTGATTCTTTTAAGATACAAAGCCCACAGGGTCTGGTACAGAAAAAAATAAAATCCACAAATACAAAGAAGGAGTCTCGAAGAGTTACAATAGAATGCATAGATTGGACTAATTCCCTGGTATTTAGAGAGAAAATAAGAGGTCTACAGCTCATTGTAAAAAACCAAAACCAACCAACCAACCAACTAAACCACCAAACAAACCAGCACCAAACAAATCCAATCAACATGGCTTCTCCAGGTTTTGTCAGGTTTCTAAGTGAAAACACCCCTTTCACGTTGCTCTTCGTCCATTATGTCTTTCCAGCTGCCTTTCATAATGTGTGCTTGAAACATGAATCACTGGAATAGCAGCCTTGGGCTGGTGTGATGTGGGCCTTATTGTATAGAGCAGTGCTGTTCTTGAACATCAGTAAAGTTGGAGGGATTCAATGGAGAAATAATAACCTCAGAGAATTAGACTAAATTTCAGTTTTAGCATTTTATTTCAGAACTACATTAACCTTAAAGATGTTAATGTACTGAAATCTAAACACAAGAACAGAGTTCCAAGCTGTTAGAAACAGTGAACAATGTCAGCAAGCTCTGTTAGTGTTGTAATAAATTATGAATTTGCCTAGAACATTTCTAGACAGTTATTCTTGTGATAAGGAAGACAAAGCATGAAATACAGTGATTTAAAGCACGTTCCTTCTGGTTCCTTTACTAGCATCTTTTTAACCCGTTGGTAGCACTCATACATGTACTACAAATGTAAACGGGAGCAGCTGAAATCAAGTATTACAGAGCATATTATCTGCTGTTTTTGTACATCAAGATTTATGCTAACTGTAGAGTAAATTAATGCAAAATCAGGATTGAAAAAGAAAAAACTTCAGAATACAAAACAGCAAGATTGCATAATTCTATTTAGAAGCAGAAACTGATAATGTGTTGTCTTCTAATATTGTTTAAACACTGGTAAACAAATGATCATAACTTTGATCATAAAAAGTACCCTGTCTCTTGTTTGATAAAAGGACATTTCCAGTACAGTATTTGGGGGAGATTTCTGAAATGCCTTTAGTAATCGGTCAAAATATGTTATGCATTTACTAAAGCAGTCTATACAGTTACTGAATCAGGTATTCATATTAGTGGTAGATCGTTTATGTCATGTTGTTTTTATTAGGAAGCTTGAAAGAATTAAAGAGCTTGTAGAGAAGGACTGGTGATTACTCTTTAATGCCAATGTCTTTACCAGTCTTTTATTGTAACTTTTATCATATTGAGGACACAATGTTGAAATCTGGTTTCCTTTAAAAAAGAATAATACTGTTTTTATGAGCTGTGCAGTCTGAAAAAGCACTACTGATTAGTTGTGAACAAAAGGTTTACACTACTGTAAAAATTGTATCAGATTATTGGCTTGATATACCTGGTTAACGCAGTAGCATATCCTCCTCATGAGCCCACAGGCTTCCAAGAGCTGTGCTACTTCACTGTAGTTGTAGATTTCAGAGAATATGTAATATGAGAAATTATTTTTACTCCCTTTGTTCCCTTCCTCCGTATTCATAAAGGCTAGAACTTTATTCTCATTAAACTTAAAACAAAGAAAATCCCTGATTTGATTATGTGAGTTTAAGACCTGGTGTTTTATGATTCAGTCTGTATGCTGTTTCTCTACTTCTGACCATTGTATAAAATGTGTGCTAAAGTACCGAAACTTAATTTCTGTCATGTCAGGTACTAACCTTAGCTGGCTAGCTGATATGCACAGAGCCAGAACCTGCCTATAATAGCACCCAGGAGTTAGTGAATTAATCTAACCTGATGAAGTGTGCCTCCTCAGTGCATAAATCAGCTGGAATAATGTCATTGATATGGAAGGAGGATGTGGAGAAAAAGAAGTTTGAAATGAGCCACAGCTGAGAGAAACCTGCTAATGGTTAGGGCCTTAATATTAAGTAACTGAGTAGTCAGTGGGAGTCAGTTTTGGCTGTTTGATTTCTTCAAGGTTCTGTGGTGTGTATTTTTTATTTTTTAGAAATAATGATATATACTGCAGTATAAACAAACCATGATTGCTTTCATCCTTGTGTGCAATGGACATGTTTTTATTTGCAATACCTTTTAAACATTTCAATACTTTAAATCACAACCCTTCCTGACTTCAGTTGCCACTTTAGGGTATTTTGACATTATCATAGAAGACCTAGAAGAATGCAAACTACCAATAAGAAAATAAATGTTAAACACTTTGTCAATTAAACAATTTATGTGCAATTTATATAGCAAATAATTCTCAGTAATTTACACAAACCTGGCTAATTCAGAACCCTGATATTTTCCCTACGGAATAGTTAGAAAATTCAGAACTCTCATGTCACTGCGAGGAGTTTGCAGTAAAAAAGGGGAGGGGTTGCAGAAACCACCAGTCAGTTCTGTATCATGTTCCAATGCTTTAAATAGTTAATGCATTCTAGCAAATCTGCTGTATTACCAAAGCTGGATAATTTTGATACTTTTCTAATTCAGGCCATCATTAGATGTTTATTAGTATAAAGTCATTATTGTTAATTATTACCTGGAAAATGAATGACCACACAGGATATCAAGTAATTTAATAAATGTAAAATTTTAAACTGTTTTACTCCCTATAGACAAAAACTGATATATTTTTTCTGTGGCTCGCAACAGGTTTAATGGATTCAGAGAGAAGACAGAGCAATAAAGTGAGAAGCTAAACATTAACTGCAAATAAACAGAGGAATTTCTCCTCGGTTATTACAGTTTCAAGCTTTTAAATGGCATGGCATCCTAAATTTATAGTAGCAGTTAAGTGTGCAAAGGTTCTCCAGAGTTCACCCAAAGACCAAGTGGTGTTAGAAACATGTATTCTCACAGCAACTGTTTGTGCAGTAGAAGGAGCATGTTAAAGGAAAAAGGTTTTCATAAAATTTAAATAGGAAATATTTCCTTTTACTTAGTGAGTGACAAAACAGAATTAGCACTTCTGGGTACTGGGTTTTCTCTCAGCTTCAACAGGTAAAAGCTCTTCCTTAGCATCTGAGGATCTGCAAGCCCTGAACAGCTGAAATGGAGAGCTTACTGGGAGCTACTGATTGTAAAATAAGGTTACAGTTTATAAAAAGCTGTATTTATCAAGAGGAAGCAGTCTGCCATGCAGCCAGGAAAAGCAAGGTGTGGTGGGTTGACCACACTGAGAGACACCCACCCTGCTGCTCTTGGTCTCCCTCTTTAACAAGAGTGGGAGAAAATGAAAAATCACAAGCTCATGGCCTGAGATAAGGACATGGAGATTACTTACCAATTATTATCATAGACTCCATAGGCTGCAGGGAAATACCTGCTCTTCCATGGTCTCTCCATGGCTGCAGGGAGCACCTCCTTCTCCTCTGCCCTTGCTGTTCCAGGGGCCATTCCTCACACTTTTCTCTCACCCCGGCAGCTTTTTTCCCTTGCCAGAGCTGCTGCCCTGAGGCATCGCTGGCTCCCTGCCTGGCTCAGCTGTGCCCTGTGCTGGGACCCCCTGGAACCAGCTGGAACTGGTTATACCCGGCTATAACCAGCGCGAGGCATCCCCGGCTGCTTCTGACACAGGCAGCCCCGCTCCCTCATCTGCACCTGGACACCTACACCTGCTGCAAAAGGTTTGTGGAAATAATGAAATAAGTTTAAGTTCTTCTATTACAGTATCTGCTGGATTAACATGTGTTATGCTAAAATTACTTTAAGACGTCTATGAAGAGGTATAAAATGTAAACCAGATTCAAAATGGCTGCCTTACACAGCAGAAGCATTGAGACCTTTCCATCTCAGTTCAGGGCAATGTGCATTCAAAATCTGAAATACTAAAACCAGTGGCATTTCTTTTCCATCAGAAATGAAGTCAGTAAATAGGATGCTGTAGAATTTGTTTGAAATGTGAGATGAAAGGGTAGGTGTTTGGTGCTAGTAGATCCTCTGGAACTTCCCCCCATCTCTGTATTCTTTGTAGTAGAGGTAACTGTAAGAACTAAAAAAGTTGTAGGTTATCACGCTTCATCACTCTTTCTTTCATCTTCTTATAAAGATGATTAATTTCAAGCTCTTTCAAATGTATAGTATTCACTATGCAGGGGTAGCAGAAAATCAAGACCATCTCAGGGAGCTGTTTCTTACATACTGCAGAACTTCACTTTTTTCTTTTCTTTTTTTTTTTCCACTGGTAGGTTTGCAGCAAAATCAGCCAAATGACATTAGCTATGCTGTAAATTTCAATTTCCACACTTCTTTCGTTCTGTATCTCACTCCTTTTTTCATCTCACCACCTAACTTCTTCAGATTTAAGTGTAACGAATCTCTAACTCCAGTGAATAAAGGAAAATAGAAAAAGAGGAAACTATCATGAGAGCCTATGAATTTGTGTTTCCCAGGTTCAGAAAGTTGCCTGTGGTTTGATGATATCCAGCCATTTTTTTAGGTATTAGCTCATAGTGATATCCTACGCAATCATTCTCACTGTCCATCAGTAGTTACCGACCCTCAAGATTACAGTGATGGAAGTGAAAACTAGAAAACTATAAGCTGATAAGAAGTACAGGTTCTGTTTTCTCAAAAGGATTTGTAAACTATTGTGCCATCAGGGTACAAAGTGCTTCTCCACCGAACTTAATTCAGATCACACCATTTGTATTTCTGTATAATTCTAGTCCAAACAGTTGGCATAAAGCACATTAGTATTGTTTAGTGTATGTCAGCTAATTTTTGTGATGTTAGTAAGAGTGACCTTGAAACTTCAGTGTAGCCTAAAGCATGATCGGGGCTAGGTGAGAAAGATGGGGTCTGGCATCTGTATGGCACACAAAAATACCTCTTATATATAAAAGTTTGGTGAATTTTCTGGACGCTCAGGCAAAAAGTTGTTTCACAGCAGACTTGTCCTTTGATTGATGTGAAAGCATAATATGATTGAATATAATGGTTTTTGTTTTCACATGACGAAATAATTTGAGAAGCGGTGAAGATTTAAGTTGCTTGGACTGTGAATGTTTTTATGTTTTCAGACTGAAATAATTAAATGCACAAATAGGCAAGCCCTGTAATACCATTATATAAATGTTTTTTTCAAAAAAGGACAAAATTGTTTTTTCTGCCTTCACAAGCATGCTGTTGCACTCTTGTCTCCCCAAAAACATTTGTACAATGACTTTTCAGCTTTCACTGTCTTTTTAAGAAAATAAATGTCAAAGTTATGTGCGTAGATATCTGGAATACCTAGGTGATACTTTACACAGAGTATCCAGGAGTGGATTTAAAACTGAAATGCGTGATGTCTCCAGTATTATGATCCCAAAGAAAGCCCAGGTCCCACAGTGTGGAAGCCAAAGTCTGCTGTCCTTAGGCTAGCACTGTGGCGTCACTGGACCAAGGGTCAAGAACCCCAGCTTGTTAAACAGTACCACCTCCACCAGGTCATTGCTCTAGGAAAAGCCTCTGTAATCTATTCCTTGGAGAGTATGTTCCGTATGTTGTCTTCTGTCCGTGTGTTTACATCTGCATAACCCTGCTATTTTTGATGATATTTATTCTTGCATTTGAAGTGGCCATCTTGTTATGGCTTTTTCCATCTAAAAAAAGGTAGTAATAACTTCAAAATCTTGCTAGCTGCCTCTAGCTGTTAGACTTCTGCAGGTTGCAGTATCTGTCCAAATGTTACCAACTTGCTTTCATTGTTGTGGATAATCTTCTCCCAGATACTGAGTTTGAAAGACAGAAGTTACAGTTTTTCTTATCTATATTAATGTATTTTAACCTTAATTGTCTTTTTATCTTCATCTGAAAAAGCCCTGCCCTCCTAAAATCCAGCTTCTAAATTTCACTATAATGTTTTCCTACAATGGTATATGAAAGAATCATAGCTTGTGGCCTAGATAATCAAATACTATGATTTTTGTCCCCATCAATCCTGTATATACTCTTGAAGTTTCTAATTGGCAAACATTAGCCCAGAATCATGATTCATTGACACCACTGTAAATCTTGTGTCACTCAGTGACAGGTCTCTTATGGATTACCATGTGGAATTATATGTATTTTGCAACACTTGCTATTAAATTCTAATGAAAAAGTGTAAAATCATGACCCATGTGTGTCCTGGGTTCAGCAGTAGCAGTCATTTTTCACCTTCTCAGTAGCTGGTGCAGTGCTGTGTTTTTGACTTTCAGCCTGGGAACAGCGCTGATAACACCGATGTTTTTAG